>JAJMLU010000036.1:0-141647 GCA_030569835.1 Pichia sp. NRRL Y-27261
CAGTTTGTCCACGTAACATCGTCTATTCGAAATATGTCGACATTTGCAAAAAATACAACATCAATCAAATCTGTAATGCTGCATTCGGTAAATTGGTCAAAGTCTTCTATCCAGGAATCAAAACTAGAAGATTGGGTGTCAGAGGTTCGAGTAGATACAACTATTGTGGTATCGAACTGATTGATACCGATCTTAATATGGATAGTGATGATGGTTACAATTGGGATACCGATACCACCATGAAAAAGGACGATGGTAATAATAACAATAAACCAGAGGCAAATGATGATATCGATGAAGATGTTGATGATGAGGATAATGATAATGACGAATCTAATAAAATCGATAATGATGCTGATATGGACATTGATAATGATGCAGATGCCAGTAAGACTAACAAAACGTTGACTATGGATTCCAAACCCGAATCCGTTGATACGAAGAGTATCCTGTCATCGGCCCTTTCTGAACCTACTGAATATAAGCTAGCCTTTGATGGCGATTTGTTCACAAAGTTGGATAATGATATCGATTTTGCACCTGATTTTTACAGATTTGTTAACGGTCCAAACATCAAGATATCTCATAAGGTCATTTTGGAAAACTATTGCGATTTCTTATTATTGGTTTTCACAGATTGGAGATATTTGAAAATCGAATCCTTGTTCAATAAGATTGATACTTTTGATTTCGAGCATCGGTTAAGTGACGAATATTTCGCAGTTTATGAAATGGAATATGAAGAGTTGAGTCCACTGATCAATCGTTGCAATTTGGAATTTTATAAATCTGCAATCAAGTTGATTTCTAAAATTGTCTTCCAACAAGTTCCAGAAAATGTTCAAACTGCGTTGATTAATTTCGAAAAGTCATATCTCTCACATATCGAATCGATGAACATTAAAAAATGTATATCGGAAGAGAACTTGAAAATCGCATCGAAATTCATCAATATCCTTTCAATTTTAAGAAAAGTGGTTTTCCTATCATCAAACGCATCAAAATTACTATCCAACAATGAAGCCAAATTGACATTCTGTAAACAATGGGATGATTTAAACATTCCTGATATTATCAACAACCACCCTCTATTACCTAAACTTAACTCTATCGATTTGATGAAATCTCAAAAAGTGTGTCAATATTTAGGAAACATATTCAGATCTTTAGGTTATAAAGATAATGGCTTGATGGAAACTTCAGTTTCTGGTTATAGAGATAACATCATTAGGAAACTTTCAATTTCGTTCGGTTCCATCCCTATCAAATTTAAAAACATCGAACCAAGAGATTTGTTATTATACATCGAAGCTGTGGGATCGAGCATTTTACGAGAACTCACTGTCGAAAACCAAACCTCCATGTTTTCCGTTTGGTGGACAATCGTGTGCTGGTGTAACGAATACATGTTGCTCATGGCTGAAATCGGTGGATTCCTTAAGTGACCGCGGAGACTGATTTGAAATCGGAAATCGAGAAGTGGATCCACCTCTGGTGTGCCCTGTTTCGTTATGGCACACCTATTTATTTGTTTTTTGTATACTTCTTCTTATTTACCTTGTATTGTAGTACTTTTATCTTATACCCTATAATAACTTGACTTTTTGCACTATCCATTATCCATCCATCCATACCGATGAACTTGAAAGAGTACGATCGGTTTGTGAGTGTCACTAAGTCACTAACGCAGTTGAAAACGTCAAGTTTGCAATTTCAGGGTTACATTGAAGAACGAATCAACGATGTCGACTACGACAAGTTCTTCTCTGAACCTGATGCATCTAAGAAAGGATTCTACATCCGATTGCAGAACCCCGAACGTGCCAACACAAAAGAGAGAGGATTGAAGGTTTGTTTGAATCACGATTCAATGTTAAGAGAAAACAAGATCGAATCAGGGACAGTGCTTTTCAAATTCGAACCGATGGTTAAGGTCATTGGATTTACCAATGAGAACTGTTCTGAATGCGGCAAGACGATTGTCGATTTGGGGAGGGGAGGTGATGATGGTAAGAATATTATCAAATGTGATCATTGCAATTTTAGAAAATTTTGTTGTCAAGAATGCAAGATCAAGGCGATGCTCGAATGGCACGATTTAGAATGTGATTTCATTAACTTTGTTCAAAAGGAATTGATCATGATCGGTGATGGAAATGAAAAAATTGATAATGATACAGATCAATACATTGAAAGGATCATTTTGATCATTATTACTACATTCAGATTACTTATCAAGTTAGCAAGAAGCGATACTAAATTTCTTGAAGTTGTGATTAACATGAGTGACCATTTGGATTTGTATCAAAAGTACATCCAGGATAGAAAAGCGGACTGTAAGGAACATGAAGCTATTTTTAAAGAAACTCAGAATACTTTTGGTCCGCTACTGGTTTCCTATTTTGCAAAAACTAAAAAGGAGGTCAAGTCGAATCGTTCATTTATCAGTGATGTGAATAAAGATGGTATTTGCAGGGCGTTATTTTTGGTTTTCGTTAATATTTCCTCCGTCATGGATAATTTCAACAATAACCTCGGACTTATGTTTGATCCGATCTTTTCAATGATGAACCATAGCTGCAAACCAAATTGTACATTAATTTGGAAAGATAATGGTGAGATTTTAGTGAAGAATGTCAGTAAATTAAAATCATCACAGGAGATGACACTCAACTACATTCCAATTCAAATGCCAAGAGAAATGAGACAAAATCAATTGAAGCATTCTTTCTTTTTCGATTGTCAATGTTATCAGTGTTCAGTTCTAGATAAAGATTATGATAGAATGTTGCCTATTTTGTGCACTAAATGCAATCAAATGAATTTGGGATTTCAATTAGAAAACTTCGAGAAATATGATAATTTGCCTAAGCACAGCAAAACAACAATTTGCTGTAATTGTGAAGAAGTCATTTCAATTGAAATGATCTTTCTGAAGTATCTTGAGATATTTCAATTTTTCAAAATCGTCAATTCAGATTGCAAAATTAAGAAATTATCAGATTTGTGCAATTGGTCTTTAGACTCTGATAATGTTGTGCAAATAGACGATTTGCAATTCAGAAAAGGTATTAATGTTTTAAAGAGTTGTTTTGGGATTGTTCCATTAAAGTCCTGGCCGATGATTATGTTACTCAACATCATCAAAGTTGGATTTCAAATTCGTGAACCGTTCAATATTGTCGTTTTAAGATTGACTTTTCTCACCAACTTTCTTGCCGAGTATTCAATGGAAGACGAGGATTTAATCAAAATAAATGTCGGTACTACATTGTACGATTTGAGTGTTGTCAGTGCGGATTATCTCTTTGACCAGTACTTGAGGTTTAAGTCTGATATTGACAAGGAAATTGTTGAAGTCGTTGGTAGAGGTACTTTTTCCATGTGCATTCTTGCCTACATGCATCTTGCTACCCGATTCAAGGAAGGAGACAACGATGGCCACAATAGATATATTGAGAGAAGCCAACGGGACTTGATCCAGTTAGGATGCGAGGTGAAGAAGTTGCTACAACACATCGAATCGCAGAGCGAGGCGAACAATGGAGACGGAAAAACTGATAAAGAGGAACAATTGAGCTATTTTAGGAAGTACGGCCAGCCAGACTTTGAAGAGAGTCTCCTGCACCTCGAGGAGTACTTGTGCTGTGGCGACGGCCGTGGCCGTGGTGTCTTCCACGAGCTCGCTGTGCTCTTCCCCCGTTTGCAGGCCGGGGAGTGCACACTCTTCGGTGTGGGTGGCCCGCCCTGTGACGGAGTTGACGTCTCGGAGGGTCCCCCGGCCGGCGTTGCTCAGGTGACGGCGCAATCAGCGTTGGAGAACAGCGCCAGCGGGAGGGAGAGAAAAAAAGGTGCGAGAGAGCGGGCGCTGTGGGTAGCGCTGCTGTGAGGTGTGAGGTATGAGGTGGTTGTTGTTTGTTGTCTGAGCTGAGCTTTGCTGGGCTGAGCATGTCGTTTCCTCCTTTTCTGCCTGTGTATTCCCTCTGTAGCCCTTGTATACACAACACCACAAGCGTCTCGTCACAGGACATCCCAGCAGTCACCAGCAGCTGTCTCTACACACCTCAGGCATCCCCACAGTGCCGCCACACCCGCCCAAAGCCTCCATTCCATACTATCGTTAAGTGGTCACAGGTGAGACACTCCAGAATGCTGTTAGACGCCTCTCTTTTCAAACGACAGCTTTCAGCCCAGGTGCTGCATAGCAACAACAACGACGACGACAACAGTTCAGCCTTTATAGACATCGAAATACCGACAACAACAGCATTACCACCGCATATAACAGACTATGACGATCTGCGAATCGTGGAAAAAGAAACAACGACGGAAACAAGAGATCCTGCCATGAAACTCGTACATCAGCTTGTGAAACGTAAAGCAGCAGCAGGAACGACAACGATGACAACGGGAAAAGGAACAACGACTTCCTCGTCTTCAGACACAGCAGATGACTTGGTCACAGTGTATACCCAGGTTTCAAACTCTGCCTCCAAGTCCTGGTCTATTAACCTAATCGTGGAAACAATCACAACAAACAGTTTACCTTCAGGATACACCACGTCTAGCGCATACTCTTCCAACAATTGCTCGTCTAATTACTCTGGAAGTAATTACTACTCCCGAAGCTCAAACGCTTACAGCTCGAATCCAATATCATATTCCAGAGCATCTTCATTGGCATCATCTTCAAAACGTTTCTCTTCTTCCGCACAACCAGTCTCAACTTACGCCGACTCGCCTATATCTTCAATAGTGAAATCTTCATTACCATCTTCTTTGTATTATTCCATAACTCCAACAACAAGCTCCTCGTCGACATCGACATCGACATCCGTATCCACAACGTCAACGCTAAGCACGACTAAATCAACAACAACAATCACAGAGTATCTGGATGCAATCACTTACACGCAAGTTTATGTCATTACAGATTCCAAATACACACTTACAACGTCTCTTTTAGCCACAACGACTATCCTTGTGGATAATCTGAGTGCAACCTACGACATCTCTCCACCTGCAATCACAACAGACATCAACGCCTTGAGATCAAGATCTGATTTCAGCTCAATCTTCAAAGAAGGTTTGAGTAAAGGCAGTATTGCAGGTATTGCCGTTGGTTCAATACTTGGATTTCTATTCATTGCCAGTTTCATTTTCTATATCTTCTACAGAAAGAGAAAGAACAATGCCAGTATATTTAGCACCTTTATTCCAAGGGGCAAAAATAGAAGTATTTTCACTTATGATACTTTTGCTAGAGATAACTCAAATGATACTGACGAAGAAGACGACGATGATGATTACGATTATGATGATGAATCGATCGATCCAGAAATACCCCCACACAACCCTGCTTCACCTCGTATACCCGACAGATCTCACAAGCCAATACCGCCAAAGATACCTATAATCACCACAGATTCAGGATCGAATAAATCTCCAACCATGAATGGTGAACTATTATCCCCACAGACACCAATTAATCCACTAAATACCGATGGAATGAATTTCAATAACTTGGGATTGATGATATCAACAACCACCAACACAGCGACCCCAGGATCTCCTTCATCATCAGAAGACGATCTAGATATGAGTTTATTCGATATGAAGAGTACATTAAATGCAATCAATGCATCTACGGAAGTGAACCATCATTTGATGCCACCTGTTCCACCTGCTAGGAAGAGTCTCAGTTCAAACAGAATAGACAAGATGAATCATAGAGTGGATTCATTGACTCCATCACCACAATTGCCAATTGATCGAACTATGGGAGTTTTATATGAATCACCAAACGAACAACCTGTCTGGGATGAATTCGAAGGTGCTAAATCGTATGGATTCATGTCACATTCTAATACCAATTCCAATGTGAATTCCAATTTAGGTTCACCAATTGATTCCATATTTGGACCATTTGATGATAATGCATACCAATCACCTGGTAAAAATTACAAATCTCATTACATGGAACAATTGAATTCAGATGGAGGATACGATGACCGACCATCGATTTTAGATTCAACCAGAGTCAGATCTGGCAGTGGTGCCAAACGTTATGAACATCTTGCTAACAATGTCAATATTATCAAGCATGAATTAGAAAAGGAAAGATTAGCATCTCCACTGTCATTAAATTTCAGAGATTCACAGACTGATATTAATAATTCTCCATTGGCCAAGAAGGAACCACCACCAGTTCCTAAACCAAGAAAAAATTTTAATTACAACAATACAAGTCTGAATAACTCTTCTGTTTGAGTGAGTGTTTTTACTCTTTATTTTATTTCTTCCGTCGATTTTTTTTCTATACATTTCACTAACTCGTTTAAACATACTCATCGATAGTATGTTTGCCAATACATATTTATTACCCATCATTTTTATAGATTTTTTTATTACTGTTAATTTATTTCTCGATAAACTTTCGCATCTAATTAGATTTCCTAAAAGGGAAGTTTCCAATTTGGAATATAATCGCACGAGCCACGAGCCTTGTAACATTTTTGCTTATGTTGTATAAAAGATGATATATAGATAGGATGGGAATCGCTCTGAAATAAACGGGAATAAAAAGAAACCAAAAGTAAGGAGAAACCAAAATAAAAAACCAAAAAACCAAAAAACCAAATATTTAAACCATGAGTAAAAAAGATAAAAGAAAGAATAAATGAACAATTTAACTGATCCCCTCTGTGACATTATAAGTTTTTAAAAGACTTTTTTCAATAACGAACTTGCCAACTTTGTAAGATTGATTTCGTTCAACACTTGTGATGTATTTCCAACCAATTACAGAATCACATTGAATGCAGAGGATATCTTTGACACCGTATTGACCTGTTCTCATATTTTTCAAAAGCTCTTTCGAGTCTTCACGTACATTCAATACATTAGCAACAAAGTATGCTTCACCATTGTTACCCCAAAAATCTTTGGAAATTATTAATGTTGAACTGCAAATATCCGAGTAGCATGTTTTGCATCTGTAGATGACTTTATGTGGGCTTTTCTGACGTTTATTCGAAGTCATATCTGCAGCATTACATTGGTGGGTGGATCTGGAGGTAGCATAAAAGCAGTGTCTCATACTAGGATGTTCTTCCTCTTCACTAGTTTCTGCATCATTGTCATCTTCTTCTGCTTCCTCATCATTCTGCGCCTGATCATCAAAAGTCTGCCAAGTAACATCAGTAACATCGTGTTCATCGTCTTCATCGTCGTCATCGTCGTCATCGTCCTCTTCTTCTTCATCATCGTCGTTTTCTTCATCGTCGTTGTCGTCTTCCTCCTCTTCTAGTCTGCCTTCTGAAGCATTTCTGAAAGAAAAAGTGTAACCAGGAGCACGCATATATGGAACATCTTCACTTTCATCATCAAAGACATTTCTAAAGCAAGTCACAGGAGACGACAGACTCGAGTCCCAAAGAGAGGAAAACGAAGGAAGTTGGTTTGAAGTTGCACTATAAATTGAAGAAATTGACGAACGACTCACACTACGCCTTTTATTATTGTTATAATAGTCATATGAATGAGTATGTGGAATACTAATCAATGTAGATTTATTCAAACTTTTATCGTTGAATTCATAGTCATCGTCATCTGTACTTTCGTAAAGTGGGAAACTTTCAACAAAGACTCTACCCATTGGTTAAATAGTTGTTTGGATGTCTCTTGATATTGATATTGTGTTGCTTTGCGGGGTATTAGTTGGGAAAGGACCGGAATTAAATGGATCGGAAGGTGGGAAATAGCAGGGAAGTGTGTGATGCGGAGTATGAAAGCGGTCTGTAGGGTATAAAGGGTGTGGATGTGTTGGGTAGGGGGTATCGATGTGGGAAAGAGGAGGGCAGTGGTGGTTGGTGAGTCAGAAAGCACTCTACAGCACTCTACAGCACTCTCCACAGTACCCGTCACAGTTAACAATAGGCCGGATGCAGATAAGGAGAGGCTCCCAGGCCTGCAAGTCCGGGCTGTGAAACGGGGAACGGGGCCCCTGGCGGTGCACGGGTGTCGGGCCCGGCGGGAAAATCGACGCGTCGATTTTGGGCGGGCAGCTCCTCAAATTTGAGCTGTCGTTTTTCCACTTTTCCATTTTTCAACGCTGTAGTGAAGAGTTGGCGAAGAGAAGCACATAGAGAGACAGACAGACAGACAGAAAGACACACTTCCAGGAGACTCCCCCACACGTCTACAGGCACTCCAAACACACAACCAGCAGCATGTCTTTCTCCATATTAAGCCGTCCGTTGGCGTCCCTCTCCTTTGTGACGTCCCGTGCTTTCAAGCCAGCTGCGTTCACCACAACAAGATGCATGGCCACCACCACCACCAAGCCAGTCGACTCACTTTTCAGCGATCTGACAGCTTCTGTTGAAAAGAAGAGCGCCGGCAAGAAAGGTGACGAAGCAACCGGTCTTGCTGTCGCAGACACCGACGGTGATCCAAGTATCATCCAATACGTCGAACCATCCAAAGATAAAAAATTACAAGAATTTTTAAATCCAAAGCCATATTTAACAGTTGACAAGCTTTTGACTCCATTAAAGAGAGAAATTTACAATGCTAACGTTAAGAAGAACGGATTTTACAAAAACATGGACTTAGTTAAATTAAAGAACGGTTCAAGTTATACCCTCAATTTACCACAAAATCAAATCGAAGCATTAGAACCATCTGTCTATTTAAGATCATGGAGAATCAAATCTTCCATCAAGAAGACAAACATAGTGTTGAGAGCTTTGAAAGACTTACCTTTAAAGAAGGCAATCACCCAACTCCATTTCATGGAAAAGAAGGTTGCTAGAGATTTAGTGGAAATGCTCGAAAGAGGTGTCAAGGATGCTGAGAAGATGAACTATAATGTCGACGATTTATACCTTGCAGAATCTTGGGTTCATACCGACGGTCACTGGATCAAGAGAGTCGATTGTAAGGGTAGAGGTAGAGCAGGTATCTTCACTTTCAAATGGGTCAGTGTTAGATTCTTACTTAAGACAGGACAAACAAAGAAGAGATTAGCATTCTTAGAATCACAAAGAGAAACCACAAAGAAAGTCAACTGTGCTGTTTCCAATGGTAAGGTTAGAGGTAATGCACCAGGTTTCTATAGATGGTGATTTCCTCTCTCAATATTCTCATATTACGATCATTTTGCAAGCTTATAGTCTTTATCTTACTTTCATATTTATATTTTGTACATAGAACCTTTCAATAAATCTTTAAAAGGAAAAGGTATTGTAGATTCCTGAGTAGTATTTTATATGTCTCTCTAAAATTAAAGTAAGAGATTTCGTAAGTTGGAGAAAGAACAAAATCACGTCTAAAATAGATTCAAACTTCACGCGTGAAATTGTGTCAATCTTTTGTACCCCCAAAGATTTGTCAAATTCTTACAGATTTGGTTCAGCCTAGTACGTGATAATCATTGCATTATCATATTCTACGAGGAAAGTAAGCATTAACAATAATAATAAATAAGAATTTCATTACTTAACTTAATTATAAAAGACTTAGAATTATAATCAATTAATTAATTAACTAAATAACTATTTTTTCTAGTTTAATCGAACGTATATAGATGTAATTTATAAATGGAATGTGAACATAGTATTGCATTTGTAAATTGATGAATGATATGAATGGTTGTTGTTTATTTTTGGGAGGTTGGTTTGTTGTTTTGGGGGGTTGTTTATTTGGTTGTTTTTTTTCTATTTCTGTATAGGTTTAGCATTTTCTTTTCCTTGCTTAATCTTCGTAACCTGCTGGAGGGCTTCTAGCCTTTGCTGGAACTGGGTAACCGTCTAATGGTAATGGAGCAGCATCAGCGTATAAAAATGTTCTTCTTAATGGAGTACCTGCGAATAAAAAAACTGGACCAAGGAAGGCAATGAATCCAGAGAAGAAAAGATGTGGCTTGTTGTGTGCTTGGTAACGGAACCACTGTAGAAATCAAATGTGGGTAGGAGAAGGGAAAATTGATGTTAGTATTTGTTTAAATGTTGAATATTCATGTTGATATTGTGTGTCTCGAATCCGGTCTGGGTGGTCCCCGAAGTCGAACTTGTGCAATGCAATCGTGGATACGTACTCTGATTGGTTCCTTGAAGTAGATAGGATAGGTGGACATTTCGTGTGTGGTGAGTGTGGACTGGCCAGGGAGAGGGTATCAAGAGGTTGTGTCTCCACTCTCTTCACCAACTTCAACACTTTTCTCTTTTCGTCCTATGAGAAAGCAGAGAACAGTCAGTGAGGGGAAAAGCATTTTTTGGGGTCGAAAATTTGTGTGGGAGCGTCGATCGACGCCACAGATAACACGCCTTTTTTCCAGCTGCATTTTTTTCAGGACACCAGAGCGGCCTTTCTTGCTTCTACCATGGTGGTGGGGCTCTTTCTAAGGCACATCTAAAGCCAATCAAGGAACAACGGAGAAATCAAAAATGTATTCCAATAGGGAAGATAACAGAAATGGCCAATATAGAGAAAGAAGAAGCGGAAATCGTGATGGTGTGGCATACAAAAGCTACAGAGGCGATAACCGAAACCATCACAGAGAGAGAGACTACAGAGGTGACAGAGTGAAGAAACCCTATGGAAATGGATACAGCAATAGCCACAACAGTTACAATAATAACCGTAGTCGGTATCGATATAATGATTCAAGAACACCAACTCCGGTGAGAGCAGATCCAGAAATCAAACCAATACCTATTGATCTACGACCTTCAGGAATACTAACCAAATATCTTCATCTCACGTCGACATCATCTTCAAATGGCTCTAAACTGACACCAAATGATGTCAAATCCAAATATGTACCACCAGTGGACGAAATAATACCCACAGCTGAAAACTGTAATATCCATTTGTTCAAATACAACGAAGAGACAGATAAACAAATTGAAATTCCACTGTATAACTTCAAGTCATATTTTGTGTTTGGAAGAGATAATGAACTTTCAGATATCGTCATTCCAGATGAAGAAGATGGTGATCTTGTATCGAAGCAACATTCAGTATTGCAATTCCGAAAAAATAAAGACAAGCAGATTAAATGTTACCTAATGGATATCGGATCCACGAACGGCACGTTCCTCAATGACGATAAAGTCGAGCTACCATCTAAGAGATACATTGAACTCAAAAACAATGATGTCTTCAAATTGGGAGATCATGAGAGTATCATAGAGTTCATGATTGTAGAAGACAATTAAATAGCGTATAATCGGATAATAACATATCATCTCCGAAGAAATTTCACACAGTTGCGTTCGACCGGCCACCGGTCCGCAAAATGCAATATCAGATTGTTTTTGTGTCATCAATTTGACATTTCCACTTTATTCTATCTTCTTCTTCTTTACGATCCTGAATTGTCTCCTGCAACAACACAAACATCTCAACACAATGGAGCATACATTTTGTCATCATTTTACAGATCCTATCACCCTTCCAAGAATCATTCAAGCCCCAATGGCTGGTGTGTCCACCGTTGAATTGGCTGCCGCAGTCACAAATGCGGGAGGTCTAGGTTCAATTCCAGTATCTGCAATCAACTTAAAGGACGATTTTGAATCATTTGCAAAGACTTTATTTGACTATGCTGACTTGTTGGACAATAAGGGCAATGAAAGACTAATGGTCAATTTGAATTTCTTTTGTCATCAACTAGAAAAGAAGAAACCAACCACAAAACTAATTTCAAATTGGTGTAATTTATACAAATCTACAATTCCAGACAGCCCAATCAAGATTGACAATAGAATTAGTGATTTCAAAAATGGAAATATATCATTTAGAGAATGGGGTGAACCAGGAAATGGCGTGAATGAAGCAGTAGTTGATAAATTATTTATATTCTGGCATCATCACCCCGAATATATACCTACTGTTGTTAGTTTCCATTTCGGTTTTCCTTCTGACCGAGTATTGGCTAATTTTGTGCATTTAGGTATAAAGGTCATTGCGACTGCAACAACCAAAACCGAAGCTCAGGACATATTGAGACGTACACTTCAAGGTTGCCTATCTGGTGTTGTATTGCAAGGTGTAGAAGCTGGTGGTCATAGTGGAGAATATCTGTTTGATGGAAGCCCAGCCCATACCACAAAGGAATTGTTTGACTCGGCTGATTGTGGATATACACCTGAGGTTAAACCGGATCTTATACCAGCTGGTGGTATAATGACAGCTGAAGATGTTCAGTATTATATTACCCATGGTGCATCAGCTGTTCAAATGGGTTCAGTCTTTTTGGCAACTGAAGGTTCCAATGCAAAACCATATTTTGAAAAATTACTCACATCAGGTGGAGAATTGCCAGAAACTATTCCTACATCATTGGTCTCTGGTAAAAAGGCAAGAACTATCAAAACTCCGTTTATTGAAAAATTGATTGGCAATTATGAAACTTTGGGTTCTCAACCTTTACCTACTTATGGATACAGATACAAAGCATATAAGGATTTAAGAAAGAAGTTGAATGGAAAAGTTGATATGGATATTGGCTTCCATTTAGCTGGTAGCAACTATGCTAAGATGCCAATTAACAAACCAGTTGCTGATATAATCAACGATCTTACTAGCTTACTGCCAGAGGAAAATACCCACACCTTTGATGCATCCATAACTGATTTTATTGACAGTTGAATTATAAGACGTGTAATGCCAACAAACATGCCTATTCCAGATACATTGTTATTCGACTGATTTTCAAGTTAGGTTTTGTGCTACTGTTGATGAGTATAAAGGAAACGTATATAGATTAGTTTTCTATAGAGATACATAATTATTATTAAAATTCCGACAATTGTTGATTGACACCTTCATTAAACACATCTAACCAGTTCTTATTAACTGAACGTAATGCTAAATGTGCGCCACCTTTAGTTGTACTAATAACATTCATTGCAAATAAACTTAAAACACCGGATTTGCATGGCTGATCGAAATAAGCATTTTCAAAAGAATTGTTAGTATCCTTTAGATTTCCAAGATTGGAAACCAGTAATGTTCCAATCATTGAATTTTCATGACGTTTTTGACGTTCCTGTAAGAAAATTTTAGAATCAATCCAACTGACTAATCCAAGATCTCTTTGTGAATGTTTGATACTACCATGAATGTAGTCGTTGATATATCTCACAAAATTCCAATTGATTTTACCATTATGACACATCTTCTGCACTGGAGGTAATTCTAAATTCAAATCGCCTAAATAAAGGCCAAAATCCGTCTGATCTTGTTTATCTTCATCAATCTTTGATCTTGAATTAACAGGAATAACAACCATTGTATCCTTTTGATTTCCAGTAATTTTTGAAATTGATAGTAATGACATGACTACCAACAATGATGTTAATTTGACATTATACTTTCTACAATCAGCAATCAGTTGTTGTAATTTAGATTGTGAAATGTGAACTAACTTACAGTTATCTCTGTTCTTTTCTGATCTTGGATCATCATAATCAATCATCTTTTTGGATAATGCAATGGTATTGTAAGTTTTGGATTTGGAAATGCTAGCATCATCTATGAAGAAATATTTGATAATGTTTGATAAACTCTTAGGGAAACAAATCAGCATGACAACATACATCAAATAACAGAATGGAACCGAATAATCAATCAAATCTGTTGGTTTTGGCGGGATTTGGAAGTCGGTATCAATCTCTTGAATATTAAAAAGTTCGGTGTCTATACCATTAAATTGTCTTGGTTTTTCTTTTTCGGTTAATGTTTGAGAGAAGATTTTATGGAAATTCAAACCTGATGATCCATCAAACAGAAGATGGTCACTATAGTAAATCAAAGTTTTCTTGTTGAGTAGAATTAAAGACCATAAAGGTTTTGAAGTCCCGTAGTAAAAATGAACATCTTGTAGTTGATTAAACAATTCTTCAATCGATAAACTCTCATCATCGATAACTTCTAACACATCAGATAATTTGTATGATTGCATCAATCCAAGTTTGTATTGAAAATAGAAGAAATTGAGGGTGTCCTTAGGGTACGCGTTCATTGAAAGGCTTGAGTGTTGTGAAACCATCCAAGAAAGGGAGTGAAATATTGATTCGATGTCTAATTCGTCTGAGTATTCAACGGCAACTCTGAAGTTAGAGTACATGTTCAACTTGTTTCTCCAGAAGTAGTACTTCTCAAATGGTGTAAAGTCCCTTGTTTGTGAGTTCATTGTGTCGTAACCTGGTTGTTTGTTCTATTAGTCTATAATTAATGTTCTATATACTGGTTTGCATTACTGGAAAACTACGGGGTATAGATTATAATACAGACACGAGGGAGGAAGAGATGGTTGTGACCAGACAGGTTGTAAAGAAAGAAAAACAACCAAAAAAAATGGAAACAGATGCAACTCAAGGAATTAAGAAACAACAACAACATCCCCGAGGCACCATCGAGGGAATCCAGCCAGCAACCTTATCGAGTCCAGGTGTACAAAGTGCAAATTAAATAGAGACACGGACCACGGACCACGGACTATTTCCCAATCCGGCGACACGGCGCACAGCCCGGAAAATCTCCATTCACACAGTGTGCAACGTGCCTGGGTCAGCAATTTAAGTGGATGTTTTGTTGTGGTTTGCATGGTGTATCTTCTTTCTCTCTTTCTTGAGACAGCCGGTTTCACACAAGCTTGTCTGTTCCCTTGACCTTGCCGGATCCCACGTCCATCTTAGCACTCTTCGAACCGAACTGGATGGCTCTTTTAGGCTCCTGTGCAACAAATGAGAGTCCCATACTCTTTTCAGCAAGTTCTCTGAGTGCTTTCTTTCTGGTTATTTCGCCAGTGCTTTCATCATAGTTAAGTTTCCAGTTGAGAGGGATATTGCCTCCAGTAGTAACCCATTTGATGAATGTTTCGTCTAAGAATGGATATCTAGCCTCTTTACTCCAGCATGAAATGACCTTATCATCCCTTGTGAGGTTTCTTTCCCAAAGTCTATCTAAATCAACCTGTAATTCATCTCTTAATTCAGTATTCAATGCATTGAGATCATAAACTGTATTATCCTTTTCAGGCTTACTCTTCAACTTTCTCTTTGTTTGATTACTAATTCCTGTGAAAATTCTTTCGTGTCTGGTGTATCCTCCAAATAATTCATCAGCTCCTAAGCCACTTAATAGCACTTTGCAGTTGCTATCATCACCGTTATTGGATTTACCGCTGGATGCAAAATAGAATGCAATCGCAATGGATAAGTCCATTTCTGTATCATTAGGATAGATCAAATTGATAACGCGTTCTTTAGCTGCATTGTATTCTTCGTATGGAACATCAATTTTGATCAATTTGAATTCAACACCTTTAGAATTGTATTTCTTATTTAATTCATCACTATTTTGAATTGCCAATTTTCTATCTGGAGTTTCGTCATAACTTAAATTAGCCCTTGGGTTGCTGAATGAAACATTCAACAGATCGATCGTGGTATCACTTTCACAGATTTCTCCACATAAACCTGCAATCAGGGTGCAATCAATACCCCCACTGTATAAAATGGCAAATTTAGAATCTGTTTTATCCTGTGGTAATGGGAAAATTGTAGATATACGTCTATGGACGGATTTGGAGAGTTGTTCGTGTAATTTTCCAACGTCTAATTCTTCATCGAAATCTTCTAAAACTTTGAATGAATGTGGTAAGTGTTCATTATCATCAAACAAAAGAGAATCTATTTTCTTTTCCTTGATATCATAACAGTATATCGTTGCTTTTATGCATTCAGTAAATGACTTTCTGAGTTCATGATCTGATGGTGGACAACTGCTCACATATAATTCACTTTCTGAATCAAGTGAGTAAGTTAAAGATTTTCTTCCAATCATGTCTTTACCAAAGTATATCTTGTTTTCTAACTTGTCTATTATTGAATATGCAAATTCACCACGAAGATGTCCTATTGTTTTGTTGATATCGCCATCAGACATCAATTTTGAATGTAAATATTCAACATCGTTCATTTCGGATGAGATCTCATCATTGTATAATTCACCATTGAATTGAACAACAAATCTATCATCAATTAGTGGTTGTTCAGCTAATGGTTGACGTAATGATAAGACGGATGAGTAGAGCTCGATATTGTTGTTGTTTGATAAGGACAAAACCTTGTAGTTTTCATAATCAGTTCCTCTCTCACGTATTATTGGAACCAGTGATTTGAATAGTGTATCGGTACCAAATTTCTCTTCACTTTCAAGTGATTCTTTGTTTGCTGTATAATGAAGAAGAATTCCACACATGGTCTATAGTGATAAATAGTACAGAAACCTGTGAATTTTGTCGTTCTATCAAAGATACCCCATAAAAGGAAACATCAGACGAACCAAAAGATTTTTTCATTTTTCAATTTTCCGAGGATAAATTTCAAAATCTGGGCTGTGCAACGGTTCGCCTAGACGCCGCATTTTTTTCTCATCGCTATCGATAGCGATTACCGAAGGAGATACAATCTCCGTAGAGCTCGAGTCTTGACACATTTCTAACGTCTATCAGATAACAGCTTTGGGTAACAGGTGCAGGTTATATATAAACACAAAGTCCCAAATTCAAAGTGGTTTGATTCTGTAATGCATAGTTGGAATTATACTGGTTCTTCTCCGTGTTATTTTAATTTTCCAACTAAATCATGACCATTCAAACACCATCAGAATTCAGACAATTATGCAAACAAAACCTATTCACGGGCCACACAAGTGGATCTGTTCCAGGATATGCACAAGCCAATGTATTGATCTTGCCAAAATCATTAGCTGAAGATTTTGTTGATCTATGTGAAAGAAATCCAGTTCCTTGTCCATTGTTAGCAAAAACGGAATTGGGGTTTCCAAACAAGGTAGATGATACGCTGATTATCAAAGATCCTAACTTCGATTTAAGAACAGACGTACCAAAGTATAGAATATTCAAGAATTCTGAGTTGATAGAAGAAGTTCATAGTCTTGAAGAATACTGGGATTTGGATGAACATGTTGGATTTCTTATCGGATGTTCCTTTTCATTCGAAGATGCACTCGTCAAAGCTGGTTTACCTCCGAAAAATGTTCAACTGAACACAAATATCACAATGTACCAAACCAAAAAGATGTTGAATCCTGCTGGTGTGTTTGTGAATTGCCCATATGTTGTCAGTATGAGACCATATAAATTAGCAGATGTTGATAAAGTGAGAAATGTCACTAGAAAGTTCAAGAGAACACATGGTGAGCCAATTGATTGGGGGCATGATGCAATTGAACGTTTGGGTATAAAGGATATCAACAATCCTGAATTTGGAGACCCGTGTCCTATAGCTGATGATGAAGTTCCAGTCTTTTGGGCATGTGGCGTGACAACGCAAGTTGCTGCTTTGACTGCTGGTAAGAAAAGTAACAGTTACATTTTTTCCCATTCACCTGGATACATGTTAGTTCTTGATGTAAAAGATTCCGATATAAACGCTTTATAACTGTTGAACCTCTGAATTATAATTCTATTTAAATTGTTACTTAACAAATTTGTTTTTCTGGCATTGTAAGTATCATTTAATTGAAATCAAATTTATAATATTTAAGCAAATAAATTAATTTTAAAAGTTATACTTCGTTCTAGTCCATAAACTATAAATGTGAAAAGAGGTTGAAAAGTTATAAAGGAGAATAATAATAAGATAGATAAGAAAGAAATAAAATAAATGGTAAACTGTTTAAATAATGAACTTGAATTCTGGAGAGTCATCACCGAAGTCTCTCTTAAGTTTTCTGTCGTCAACTCCAGTTTCTAAAACTCTTGCATTGTGAAGATTTCTTCTATGAAGCAACCATGAGCAAATAAAGGCAGCAAGTGAAGAAACGATCAAACAACCTAATGTGAACGCGTGACCAAGAATATAATCAGGAGACTTTCTATAAACTTGAGGACTAATTGCACCAGCAACATTACCTAAGGTTTGGTTGATTGCAATTGAAGTGTATCTCTTAAATCTTGGAGAAGTATTAGAAGCAATCCACGATTCATTGATACCAGTACCAGTGTAAAGTGAAAAACAAATCAAGTAACATGCAAAGTATTTGACTGCATTGTTCTTAACTGCGAGCAATAAAATGTAACCAGTGATACCGAAGATGTTTGTAAAGACGATGACTGGGCCACGAATTCTCTTTCTATCTGAAATTTCAGCGGCAACTAAGAAAATAACACCAGCTAATAAATAAACAGGAACGGTCAAGTATTGTGCTTGTAAAGAGTTGAAACCTAAGCCTGATTTTAAGATGATTGGTAAGAAGGTTGAGAAACCATAAAGACAGATATCTTGAGTGAATTGAATGACGACAGAAAAGGAAGTTTTATAATCTGTAACAGCAGCAATGACTTCCTTGATATCGAAACCATTAGAGTCAGTGTAGAGGACTCTTCTTCTTTCTCTATCTTCATAGGCTTCTCTTTCTTCCTCGGTTTTAATGAGTTGATCTGGGGAGTCTGGTAAGCCAAAGAATAACCAAACGACGGCGATACAAGATAAGATACCTTCGATCAAGAAGATGTATTGCCATGACTTTAAGCTACCAGAAGTGATCTTGGTAATACCAGTTGCGATCAAACCACCAAATGCACTTGCGAGAGATGAAGATGCGAAAAAATAGGCTGTTCTTCTACCAAGTTCGTGCGGAAAATAATAATCAGTAGTGATGACCGCAATACAACTAAAGTAAGAACCTTCGAATAAACCGATTAAAAGTCTGACGGTGATCAAAGCACCGTAACTCTTAACGAATAAAGTGAATAAAGAGCACAAAGACCAACAAATCATCATACCAGCCATGTAGTATCTTGGCTTCTTGCATTGTTTCATGAACCAGACACCTGGAATCATAATTGGAAGATACGTTGCATATAAAACGGAAACAGCAGTAGAGTATTGGGCACTGTTAATGCCAATATCAGTGTTCATACCAGCGACAGCCGCGTTACCGATGTTCGATCTATCTAAAGACGAAAAGAAATACATGGTTGCAAACATTGGCATCAATCTCCAGTCGAACTTGTGAACAAGTTTCTTTTCCGCCTCCGGGTTGATTGGAGTGAAACTTTCAACAGGTTCGGTTTCTATTTTGTATTCGTTTTTGTGTGGTGTGGAGGATGTCGAAGAAGTTACTTCCATGTTCGAGTTGTGTAGCGTGTGAGTAGTGTGTTACAAATAAGAGACATCATAGAGGTCGTGATGGCGAACAGGCTGAAAAAGTCTGAAAAATAAAACGGGAGCACACGCCTGTGTATTTATACTTCAATGGGATCTGACAAGGCCATTATGGTACTTGGTATTCTTATCAGAGATGTGCATGTCCTGGGTGTGGTGATCTCCCATCCCCCGTTCCCTGGGGTGATAAGAAGAGATGGCCGCCGGCTCGCCAGCCCCAGCGCCGGGGGCCTCGTCGTTCGCGGTGCCCCCCAAAAATTCGACGCTCCAATTTCCCAGCCGGCAACGGGGGCGGGCGGAGATTCATCCTCCGTCGTCCGGGGAGAGAGCAGCTGGGTCTACACGGGGGGCGGGACCACTTGGGGCTGCCCTGTTCTACAGAATGGATCAACATGGGTCGTGTTCCTATGTTTATGCTCTATCATCCCATCGTCTTGTGGAGACAGCACCTTGTCTGTGCATTCCACGGAGGATGATGTCCCATCCCGGGTTGGGCTAATCAGCACTCAGCAATCAGTAATCAGCCAGCGTCGTTAATGCCGCCGAGGACGTTAACGCTTCGAGTGATTGGAGACGTCGTATAGATCGGAGCGTGTTTCCACTCCTGGAGGGGGGCTCCGGCCTCACACGGGCTACGGAATCGGGTGTATCATAGATTGGTGTCCCCGTCCCCCACAGCTGTTCTTTACCTCTTCTCAAATGTGTCTGTAGGGGAGTAACGAGCCCCTGCTCCCCTGCCCGTAGTAGAGTGCAGACCCCAGACCCGAACCCCCACATAGGCGAGCGCCGTTTGGCGCCCGGCGCCCGATCGATGCCAGGGTTGCATTTCCGTCTAATTGACGCTTGCTGATTGTTGATGGATTCTGCAGTGCAGGAAAGTGCACCCGAGGACGTGTATTTTGACGTGTTATTTCACCTCTCATTGTAGATCACCCTCTGTTGTGTTCTTCCGTGCTTCTAACCACCAGAAAGAGCATCTCACAGCCATGGGCAAAACACAGAACACAAAGAAACTTCTATCGTACGTACAAACTCTCATTATATTTCCAAACACACATGAACCGTATACTAACAAAACAAATTTAATACAGCTGCAAGTTCTGCAAAAAGAGAAAGGTATGTCCAAGTGAAAAGTTTTTGAAAAATATCTAAATTTTTATGAAGAGCATGTACTAACATTTATTTCCCATCATACATTATTACAGATCAAATGTAATTTCGAAGATCCATGTTCGAATTGCATTAAATTCAACGTTCAATGTGAACCAATAGATAAGGATCTAAGAAAGAAAAAATTCAATAATCTCTATGTGAATACGCTAAAAGAAAAAGTCAAGAGATTGGAGTTGTTTATTACGGAATTGAAAAACTCGGATTCTTTCAAAAGAGATGAACTTCTTTCAACATTTGATATTACAGGTGACGAAGATTCAGAAACCGTTGATTCAAACTCCTCGGAACCGGCTATCAATCTCAACATTCCAAACCACCCAACGAATAAAACAGAAGTGGTCATAGAAAAAATAGAGACAGGGCAACTATCTGTTTATGGTAAGCCGGTGATATACATGCCATTACAAACTAAAACCATCACAAAGGTATCATCGACTGAGTTCCAGCTTTTCCACGTTCCCGTTATACTGGGTTACATTTCCAACTTCTTTAGATGGCAATACATGGAATACAATCTTTACATTTACAGAGAGTCCTTTTTAACTGATTTCTTTAGAGATAGAGGTGATGTGAAAGAATCGTTACCTTATTGTAACGAAGAATTGATATTTGCTATATGTGCATGTGGTTCAGCAATAGATTTTAATAAAACAGTGTTTATGCATAAGGGTATTCTCTACGATTCTTCAGAAAAATTCTACAACCGTTCAAGATATTTACTTTTCCAAAAGTTGAATTCAGATGACTGCAATAGTATTACCGCAATTCAAACATTTCTTTGCTTAGCATTCTATGATTTGGGAAGGGGCCGAACATTATCTGCATGGATTTTATCTGGTATGGCATTTAGAATTGGTTTACATATGGGGTTTGAGTTGAATTTACAAAAGAGCCATTTGGATTCAGCTATAAAGGACGATCATTTGACTGAATACGATTTGAATGTTATAAGTAGAATTTACTGGGGTTGCCGTCTTGCTGATTCATTTATAAGTTTTGTTTTGGGTAGATCACCAACATTAGAATATCTCAATGCTACTATCCCAAAGAGTGAGAATTTGCCTATCTTGCAGGGTATTGAATATTTCTTATACTATGATCCAGTCGAAAAGGATTCAAAAATCTCAAACATTTCGCATCCCTTAGAGCAAATTAATATACTCTACGGATTGGTTCATAAATACCATGAGAAGTTGTATGGGGACACAAACAAATATTCGCCATCTTACAATAGTAACTTTCAGGTCTTGCATCATCTTCACAATTTCAACTTAGAAGCATATGAATGGAAAAATAATTTGATAGAGCAATTATACTGGACAAAGACTGAACTGAAAACAAAGGGCTACAATCCAAACCAAATGTCATTCAGATATCAATACTATCTCGTTTTGCTGTCTGTCAACAGAGACTTTATAGATATTACAAATGAATCGGCTGATACGGTATCGCCTAGAAATGTTTGCTTAAATGTTATTGAAGAAGTCTACTACTCCATAACATGCTTCAACATCTATCATAGTTACAAATTCACAACTCTTACTATGGTATATCTATGCATACTGAGTATCAATGTCCTACGGAAACTGCAGGATAGTATAGCAATTCCAATACAGAGGAATGCTATGATCGATTACTTCGGAACGATACTAAAAGAATGTTCAGGATCCTGGGGTTTAGCTAAGTGCGCCTACCGCTCATTATTCGACCCCTCTCGAAGTAACGAGGTGCACTTCGATTTCAGCCATGCTAACCACAAATACAGCATGCCCGACTATGACGAAAGTCTAATTCCGTCTCTTAACTACCCGTAATTGTGTAGCAAAAGGTATAGTGTGTGTAATGCAAAGCAATGTAAATTTCAGTTCTCCCAGCTCCAAGCTCCAACATCCAAGCTCGATCTCGGCTAATCGCTCGTCGGGACGCTCCAAAATCTCGGCTCACTTTCCTGAACAGGAAATCCCATGCTTTTTCTGTGGAGAGACGGAGACTCATTCTCCGTCGAGCGCTGGCCGGGCGGCAACCGCGAGGAAGTTGCAGCGGAAACTGTAAAGCCTTAATGACAGATTGTTTATCGAGTTTGACGGCCCTCTCCATTCGACCTGTCACTGTATCCTGGTGAACACGATAACGGAGATTGATTTTTCAGCCTATCGAAGCCTGTCATTCGCCATATCCCCGATTAGTCACTAGCCTGCTATAATGACAGCTCTTTGATCGTATATATACTGCAATCCCCCCGTGTTGCTAGTTTCTGTTGTGGTTCCACAACACATCACGAAAATGGTCTTGAAATTTCCGTTTCCAGAATCCACAAACACTTTCAAATATCAACATGACCAAGTCAAAGCCGGGTATTCAAATCGCCATCGATAGAGGTGGAACCTTCACTGATTGTATCGGTAACCCAGGTACAGGAAACCAAGAAGATGATGTCGTCATTAAATTATTGTCTGTCGATCCACAAAATTACTCAGATTCTAACTTAGAAGGTATCAGAAGATTACTTGAAAAATTAACTGGTGAAAAGCAAGAAAGGGGTGTCTCTTTAGATACATCCAAAATCGAGTATTTAAGATTAGGTACTACCGTTGCAACTAATGCATTATTAGAAAAGAAAGGTTCTAGATGCGCCTTAATTACTACTAAAGGTTTCAAGGATATTTTGAACATTGGTACTCAATCCAGACCTAACATTTTTGATTTGTCTATTTCCAAACCAGATACTTTGTTTGAAGCAGTTGTCGAAATCGATGAAAGAGTCACTTTGGAAGATTATACTGAAGATGTCAACAAGAAATTCACTGAACCAAATGGTGATGATTTAGTCAAAGGTTTATCATCTGAAACTGTTAGAATCATCAAAACACCAGACATTGAAGAAATCAAATCCACTTTATCTGTTTTACACGCATCTGGTATTCGTTCAATTGCAGTTTGTTTATTACACTCATACACTTTCCCGGATCATGAAAAACTCGTTGGTAAGATTGCTGAAGAATGTGGTTTCACTCATATCTCATTATCATCTGAATTAAGTCCAATGATCAAGTACGTTTCTAGAGCTAATTCTGCTGTTGCTGATTCTTACTTAACACCAGAAATCAAGAAGTATTTAGCAAGTTTCCAACAAGGCTTAAAGAACGGTCTTCACTCTGCATCCAGTCCAGATGGTGTTAAATGTCATTTCATGCAATCTGACGGTGGTTTAGTCGATGCTGGTTCATTCACTGGTTTAAGATCAATTTTATCAGGTCCTGCTGGTGGTGTCGTTGGTTATTCCAAAACATGTTATGATGCAAAGAGAAACATTCCATTGATTGGTTTCGATATGGGTGGTACTTCAACTGATGTTTCAAGATTCGGTGATGGTAAACTCGATCATGTTTTCGAAACTACAACTGCTGGTGTCACTATTCAATCTCCTCAATTAGATATCAACACTGTTGCTGCAGGTGGTGGCTCTATCTTATCTTTCAAGAACGGTTTAATGCATGTTGGTCCAGAGTCTGCATCTTCTCATCCAGGTCCAGCTTGTTACAGAAAGGGTGGTCCATTAACTGTCACTGATGCCAACTTAATCTTAGGTAGATTATTACCAGAATACTTCCCAAAGATCTTTGGTCCAAATGAAGATGAATCATTAGATTTTGAAGCTGCTGAAACCAAGTTCCATATTTTAACTAATGAAATTAATTCTGCACACCCAGATTCTCCTCCAATGAACATTTATCAAGTTGCTCATGGTTTTCTGAAAATTGCTAATGAAACAATGGCAAGACCAATTAGACAATTAACTGAATCCAAAGGTCATGTTTTAAATGAACATAGATTGGTCTCCTTTGGTGGTGCGGGTGGTCAATGTGCTTGTGCCGTTTCTCAAACTCTTGGTATTGATACTGTATTGATCCATAGATATTCATCTGTTTTATCCGCATATGGTATGGCATTGGCTGATATTGTTGAAGATCTTCATGAACCTGCATCTCATATTTTGAATGATGAAAACCATGACTTTTTCAATGAAAGATTTAACTATTTGAAATCAAATGCTTATGATTCTTTATCCAAACAAGGTTTCGATGATGAACAAATTGAATATGAATTTTATTTGAACATGAGATATGTTGGTACCGAATCTTCAATCATGGTTAGAAAGGGTGAATCTTGGGATTTCAATGATGTTTTCCGTCAATTACATGAAAAAGAATTTGGTTTCTATTTTGAAAAAGATATCATTGTTGATAACATTAGAGTTAGAGCTATTGGTAAGACTAACATTCAATCTCAAGAAAGTATCGATGACCAAATTTTAACTTATACTGAATCTGGTTTGTTTCAAGAAGTTACTCAAGATAAAGTTGAATTCACTAAGAAATGTTTCTGGGATACTGATTTCCAAACTACAAGTATTTACAGATTAGAAAACTTGGATGTTGGTACTAAGGTAAGTGGTCCTGCAATCATTGCTGATAATACTCAAACCAATGTCATTCCACCACATAGTCATGCATTGATTTTAAAATCTCATGTTGTTGTCAAGATTGAAAAATTTGGTGAAGGTGTTAATTCAGCTAATTCTTCTAAATTCAATCCAGTTATGTTATCAATTTTTGGTCATAGATTTACTGATATTGCTGATCAAATGGGTGTTTCATTACAGAAGACCTCTGTTTCTGTCAACGTCAAGGAAAGATTAGATTTCTCATGTGCATTATTCGATGATTTTGGTAATTTAGTTGCTAATGCTCCTCATGTTCCAGTTCATTTAGGTTCTATGTCAACATGTATTAAATCTCAATTGAAAATTTGGAAAGATAAATTGAAGGAAGGTGATGTTTTAATTACTAATCATCCATCCACTGGTGGTACTCATTTACCAGATATTACTGTTATCACACCTGTTTTCGAAGATGGTAAACTTATTTTCATTACAGCATCCAGAGCACATCATGCAGACATCGGTGGTATCTTACCTGGTTCCATGCCTCCATCTTCAACTGAATTATGGCAAGAAGGTGCAGCATTCTATTCTGAATTATTAGTTAGGGATGGTGAATTCAAACTTGATATGTTAAAGAAGATTTTAGTTGATATTCCTGGTCAATATCCAAATTGTTCTGGTACTAGAAGATTATCTGATAATATTTCTGATATTAAGGCACAAATTGCAGCTAACAGAAAGGGTATTTCACTCATTGATGTTTTGACTAAAGAATTTGGTGTTGAGACTATTCAAATTTATATGAAGGCAATTCAAGCAAATGCAGCAGCTACAGTTTCTAAAATGTTGAATAAGATTATCGATAATACTGAAGGTAATCTGAAGTGCAGAGATTTCATGGATGATGGTTCATATATTGATTTAGAAGTTTACAGAGATTCTGGTTCTGATAAGATTGTTTTTGATTTCACTAATTCTTCACCTCAAGCTTATAATAATTTCAATGCACCAGTTGCCATTACATATTCTGCAATCATTTATGTTTTAAGATGTATGGTTGATGAAGATATTCCATTGAATCAAGGTTGTTTAGATCCAATTAAAGTTAAGGTCCAAGAAGGTTCCATTCTTTCACCATCTGAATTCTGTGCTGTTGTTGGTGGTAATGTTTGTACATCACAAAGAATCACAGATACAATTCTTAAGGCATTCAATGTTATGGCTGACTCTCAAGGTTGTTGTAACAATTTCACATTTGGTAAAGGTGGTAAGGATGAAAGTGGTGTTAATGTTGAAGGTTTTGGATATTATGAAACTATTGCTGGTGGTCATGGTGCTTCATCTAAATGGAATGGTGTTTCTGGTATTCACACTAATATGACCAATACTAGAATTACTGATGCAGAAGTTTTTGAAAAGAGATATCCTGTTTTATTAACTGAATTTTCAATCAACAAGGGCACTGGTGGTGATGGTGAATTCAAGGGAGGTGACGGTGTTATCAGAGAAATTGAATTTAGAGAAGCTGTTTCCGCATCTATTCTTTCTGAAAGAAGAGTCATTGCACCACATGGTATCAATGGTGGTGAAGATGGTAAAAGGGGTGTTAACTTATGGATTAAGAACATCAAGGATAAATCTGGTAATGTCGTCTGTCAAAAAATTGTTAATATTGGTGGTAGAAGTACTGTTAATGTTGAAATTGGTGAAAGAATTAGAATTCAAACTCCAGGTGGTGGTGGTTATGGTAAACCAAAGCCAAGCTCAGAATTGGGTGCTACTAGTATTAAGAAATCAAACACTGCTAGACTCAATGGTTCTTTGCAAAACAGAAAGATGATGCAATATGAGAATTAAGTAGTTTATTTTTATTCGTTTATAATTTGAATTTTTATACTCTTTTTTAATAATTAACCTAAATATATTTTACATAGTAAATGTGGCATTTACAGCCTAATCCTTTTCTGGGATCACAGATTGGATAAGACCTTCTAATCCTTCTTTGAAACCATCAACCCATTCTGTATTTTTACTACGCAAAACTAAAGTACCACCATTTTGAGAACTGATCATATTAACACTGAACATTTGAGAAGGTTGGTCGAACCAAGCATTTACTATATTCTTATGTTCATTACCAATAGCGCCCACATTAGAAAGCTCAAGTGATGGGATTTGGCCTTTTCTGTATTTCATTGCCATAAATTCTTTAATGTTTAGTAGTTTTAGCAATCCTAAATCGAGGGGTGATTCTTTAGCAAAAGTGTGAATAAAATTGTGCACATATTGGACAACAGACCAATTGAGTTCGTTATTTGGACAAATCTTGTCTATTGATGGTAATTCAACTGCAACAAAACTCATGTATAAGCCAAACAAGGAAGAGTAGTGTTTATCTAGATGTTTTGCCTTCTTTTCATCAATATTGTTTCTAATGTTTACAGGTATTGTTGAAGTTGTATCTTTTCCTGTATGTGCAATGTACTTACCTGCACTCATATGAGACAACACTATCAGCAATGAAGTTAATTTAACGCCATGGGTTCTAGTAAGTGTGATTAGTGAATTCATTTGTGTTGGATTTAAATGAATAATTTTGCAGTGATTTTCCTTTTCAGATTCTATCTTAATAGAATTAAAGTCAATCAAGTCATAACATAATTGTTGATAATATGGAGATCCGCTAAACCAGTATTTAACAATTGCCGTAAGTTTCTTTGGGAGTAAAGCAACAAGTAACTTGTAGATAGAACTTCCAATCTTACCACTATAATCTATAATTTGAGTTGGATCAGGAAATGCATTGCATGTATCTTCCATCAATGATCTATCAAAGATTATGGATTCTAGACCTTTGAAGTTATCACTCACTATTGGAAGGATTTCCTTCTCTAATTCATTTGATAGTTTGATATGGAAATTCTTAGCAGAAGTACCATCAAATGTAACATGATCACAATAGAAAAGCACATATTTAGAATTGATAACTTTTAATTTCCATAATTGAGTTTTAGCACCATATAAAATTCTTTCTGTTGAGAATGAATTTAAAATTTTTTCTGGGTTATTTTCAAATGATTCATCATCGATAAATTCAACGATATCACCAAATATTATAGAATCAGAAATACCCAAACGGTAGCCCAGATTTAAATTGTCCTTGTCTGGAATAAGAGCCATAGTCAAAGCACTGTACTTATAAAGCATATTGGTTAATGCATGATAGATTCTTACCTGTGTTAATTCTGTACTGTATTCGGCAAGCACTCTAAAATTTGTGTACAGTTTTAGCTCATTTCTCCAAAAAAAGTAGCTTTCCACATAACTGATATCCCTGGAATGGTTGTGAAGGGGGCGAATACCAATGGTAGAAGTTGTTGATGTCATCTTCTGCATATATTAGGTGTGTGATAGTAATAGAAGCTGACAGTAAGCGAGCTAATTTAACGAACCAGAACCATGTAGATACGGCCGTTGTACGTTGTAAACGCATGCAGCAGTTGGGAGCGTTGAGCAGAATTTAAAGAATAATAGCTCTATCAGGAAAGTGCTAGGGCGTTGGTAGTAGTGTCGCTGATAGTTGATGGTTCTTGGGCCCCTCCCCCCTCGGCTTAATTGAAGAGCACTGCGATCCCGCAGCGTTGCTCCCAAAGTTCTAACAACTTGTTTTCCCAAAGGACTTCTGCCTGTTTCCCGCCACCGCTCCCAGCAGCGCCAGGCAGGACTCCCCACTATGTGAAAACCAAGGCCTCTGCGAAAACAGGTTTTGTAGCAAAAACTCTATGCTTACGTAAGCCATTTGAATGGAGTGGCGGCGCTCCCGTCGACCAGAGAACATGTAAATGGATTGGCAACTAGAATGCAGACGGTTGTATTTTTCTTGCACCCTGCATTCTACCATAAATATAGTCCACTACGCCAAAAGGACACCACCAAATAAAAGCTTATAATCAATAATCATGTCTTCAGGAAAGAAACTATTGCTTATGGGCCGTTCCGGATCCGGAAAATCATCTATGAGATCCATCATCTTCTCTAACTATTCTGCATTCGATACGAGAAGATTAGGAGCAACAATTGATGTCGAACACTCCAATTTAAGATTCTTAAATAACATGACACTTAATCTTTGGGATTGTGGTGGACAGGACGTTTTTATGGATAATTTCCTTAACAACACCAATGACAGTAACAATAATTCGTCATCTTCAAACATATTCAAAAAATGTGAGGTTTTAATTCATGTTTTCGATGTTGAGAGTAAAGAAGTTGCCAAAGATATAAATACATTCAAGAGAGTTTTAGAAAACTTGAGTAAATTCTCACCAAATGTGAAGATATTCATACTTATCCACAAAATTGATTTAGTTCAATCCAATAAAAGACTAGAATTGTTCCAATTGATGTACAATAATTTAAAAAATATCGCATTCAATGAATATGGTTTCAAAATCCAAGGTTTTGCCACCTCTATATGGGACGAAAGTTTATACAAGGCTTGGTCTTCAATTGTTTGTTCTTTAATACCAAATGTCGAAGTTTACGAACAACATTTAGCTAAATTGAATGACATTATAGATGCAAGAGAAATCATTTTATTTGAGAAAACCACATTCTTAGTTATATCCTCAATGGACAAAAATAAAGCACAATCGAATTCAAGCACAGAATATTCAATAACTCATCCAACTGCAACTTTAGATCCTAAAAGATTTGAAAAAATATCAAATATTGTGAAAACTTATAAACAAAGTGTTAATAAAATTAGATCTAATTTTAAGAATTTAATCTTACATGGTAAGAACTCTTCTATTTATTTGGATATTTTGACATCCAATATTTACATAATGGTTATTATGGATAATAATATCGGTAAAGATGAAAATTACGAAGTCAACAACGAAAGTTTAGTTCTTGAAGATATTAAGATAGCTAGAGATTTATTTGAAAAAATAGAAAGTAAGCCGATCACTAATTAATTAAACAACGATACGTATAAAAAAGACATTGTATAAAACCATTCTATAAATAAAACTTTCTCTTATCCTTCTCCAATTCTGGTTTGTACTCCCAATCGATATCTTGTCTGATACCCTTTTGGATTCTTCTAAGCTTTAAAGTAAATTCTGGTCCTAATTCTTGTAATCCCACCTTTTCTTCGTTTCTGAAAATATAACGGTGCATTCTGAAAAATATGAAATCTCTTTGATTGTGTAAAGTAACAACTTGTCTACCTTCAAATTCTGGTTTATGTGGGAATAAAGATTGGAATAATCTTGCAACAGATTGACCTAATCTAGTTGTGAAATTGTTTAAAACCAATTCAGGAACATGACCAGTTGGTTGACCATGACCTGTGATTTTCTTTCTTTCGATTAATGATGTTATACTGAAGTAAAATGTTGGACCTTCAGGTAAATGCACAAATGTAATACCATTAACAACTTTTTTATCTTCATTTATAATAATTAAATCTGTGAAGTCTCTATTTGAACAAAATTCAGCCATATCTTTGATGGTATATTTCCGTTGTCTCTTGACGAACTGAGAGTTTGGTATTATTTCAATCATCATTGCAGCAAATTCATACGCAGATTTTTTAGCATTTGCATTAGTTGTAATTAAAACTTTTGGTTCAACACCATCTTTGAAATAACCATCAAAGTTATCCTCACCTTCCATATCAACATTGACGGTTTCATCATAAACTCTCTTGGTTTCAAGAGTATCAGGCACGTTTTCTGCAAGTCTTTTCTCTTTTAATTCAGGATTTTCTCTTTCTTCACGTGCTCTAACTGAACGTTCTTTATGACGACTTTTATTGTGTTCATGTTTAAGTTGCGCAAAAAGTTGTTGTCTCTTTTGCTTGTTCTTGATACCTTTCAAGGTCTGGTCGTCTAATGCACCCATTGTGTGGTCGGTCGTATGCTTCTTGGTTCTGCCAGTGATCAAACAAACACATCAATCAATAACTTGAAAACTCATGATAAAAAAATTTAAGTCACAAAAATTTTTCCCTATCAAAATTTCACACGCTGCAAGCTGTGCGCACACACTATTTCTTAGCCCCATACAAAATGGCAAATCGATCAGCCCCAGATTAAGTTGATTAGTTTAATTATTTACGTACTTTACATGTGATATTTAGGATTTATATATATATATGGACGGTGTGCTGGGTGTGTTTTTGTTTAGAACAACTTCCTTACCAGACATCTTCTTGGTATCTGTTGTTGACTCTCAATTGTTTGGCCATAGTAGTTGCGAGATCTTCGGTGACCTTCTTTTCATCTTGATAGATCTTAATTAAAGCATTTTGAACACCTCTAGCCATGTTTGCAGCATCACCACAGACGTAGAAGAATGCACCCTTATCTAATAATTCAATGACCTTGGCAGAGTTTTCTAAAAGCTTATCTTGGACATAGACCTTCTTTTCTGTTTCTCTTGAAAAAGCAGTAATCATATTGAATTTGTTATCTAATTTCTTAGAATATTCAGTCCATTCATCTTTGTAAATGAAATCTTCGGTTGAGTTTCTACATCCAAAGAAGAATAAGATTTCACCCAAGTTTTCATTACCGTTTTCTAATTGCTTAATCTTTTCTCTGATGAAACCTCTGAATGGAGCAGCACCAGTACCTGGACCAACTAAAATGATTGGAGTTGCAGGGTTAGAAGGTAACTTGAAAGTAGATCTTCTGATGTGAATTGGTAACTTGTTGTGGAATTTGTGTCTAGGTCCTTCTAAATCAAAGTTATCGATTAACTTTAATGAAGCATCCTTGGTTTGATCCTTCTTGATGTTTAATAATAAGTTAGTTGCAACACCGGTAACATAAGTTTCACCAACCTTTTCTTGTTCAACAACGGCGGTGATATGGACAGTTTGCTTTTCCATTGAAGAAGAGGAAGAAATGGAGTAATAACGAGGTTGTAATTTAGCAATGGATTCAATAATGAAAGAGAATGGAACAGTATCCCACTTGGCACCTTTACTAACAAATTCTAATGCATCTGCAATGTTGAAATATTTAGCAGAAATAGTCTTGTGGTAGATATCCTTATCGTTAGAAATTTCTTCTATTGACTTCTTGGTTTCTTCATTTGGACAGAATTGAGAAATAGATTTGATGAATTGTCTTGAAACAGGGCCAGAGATTTCTAAATAGTGTCTTAAAGCAGTATCATAAGTGGTTGGAGTTGGGAATGGGATATGAACGGTTTCATCTAATGCAGTTAAATCAATGACTTGGTCCTTCTTTTCAGTTAAACCTAAAACGGATAATAACTTTGCAACCTTTTCATTTGAATTTGATGGCCAAATAGCAACGTGATCACCGGTAGAATATTTCAAGTTAGTATTTGATAAGTCTAATTCTGCATGGATACAATGTCTGGAATCGGAATTGAATAATTCTTTGGTACCGGAGATTGGAGCTAAGTAAGGATGAGTGTGATCGAAAGGACCAGTCTTTAAATAATTGACTTCGTTTTCAGTCTTTGGATTGACGTAATGAGCATTTGGTTCACCTAAGGAAACCGATAAGTCATCCTTTGTTAATTCTTCGTTGTCGGCGACTTGGATGGAAGGTTCGTATTTAACGGCTTGTTCTTCTAAGTGTAATGCACCCTTGATTAAATCGAAAAGGGAGTCTTTCCACTCTAAGTAATCTTCATCCATTGAGCCCTTACCATCGTCACCTAAACCTAAGTTACCTAAAAGAATGGCACCCTTGGAGGTCAAGTCTTCAACAGTCTTCTTACCCATTGCATTGTAGAATTCATAGGTACTGTTACCTAAACCGAAACAAACGAATTTCAAATCTGGTAATTCTTCACATTCATTTTGTAAGTAATCAAAGAATTCAACGGCATTATCAGTTGGTTCACCTTCACCATAAGTGGCCATGAAGAAAGCGGCCATTTGGAAGTCTGGAATATCGTCTCTGATGTTTTGGAAGTTTTCGAATGAAACATCAGCTAAATCTGCAGTCATTGTTGGGATTTTGAATTTTGATTGGAATTCCTTTGCGAATTTCAATGCATAGTCTTCAGCGGTACCTGTTTGAGAACCGTAGAAGACAATTGCCTTCTTACCGGTCTTCTTCATGATTTCGACCAAGTCATTGCTACCACCTGCAGCAGCTTTGAAGGAAGCGGCGGCTTGGATGGATTCACCACCCCAAAGTTTACCCTTTGAAAAATAGGCAACTAAGGCTAAGAGGATTGCTAAAAGAACAGAAAGATCTAACACGTCCATTGTGGGATGATTGGCGGAGTAGTTGGGTGATGTCTGGAGAGATGCGAAAGAGGCAGGAGAGGAATGTGGAGGCAGAAGGCAGAAGAAGAGAAAGCTCAGCTGGAAGATGGAGATGGATCAAAAGTCGACAGACACCAGACAGGCCAGACACGGACACGTACGAGGGCTGAGGCCGGATTGGGAGAATACACCCCTCGCTCCTCGCTTTTCCCCCTCCGATAAAGCCACGGCCACAGAGAGAAAGCAGAAAGTCGCCGAAACGAGCAGGTCGACACGGAACGAGCGCTAGAGCTGTACGAGCGCTACGAGGGCGACATCAGCGGCCCGGAGAGCGTCCCCGTCGGAGATGGCTCAACATTGTCTGGTTTGCCGTCTGTCGGTTGTCGTTTGGGATGAGATGAGATGGTCTGCCATTAGATATATACATTACATACATTACACGTCGAAGTTGGAGTACACGCTGGCACTCAGGTCGTCCAGCTCCCTCACGTTGTTCATCAGGTAGAGAACCTTGTTGTCGAGGCGTCGGTTCGCAAGCTCTTGCGTCTGCGGACTCAACACCGCTAGGATGAACGCTAACTTCCATCTGTCGTTCACAACAGCATCGGCATGTACAGCTTCCGTTACAGCGTCGCCTTCTCTCTTCTTTGTCTCCTGTTTCAGGTATAATGTTTGTTCCACGTTCTCGAGAATGATCGAAATACCAGTAGCAGATATCGTCTTGCTGATCATATTGACTTGCTCGCTGTCCAAATACCCCTTCAATTCTTCGTTCATCTTGTGTAACGTAACAGAGTTGCTGAAGTTACGATTGAATCTCGACAGAAACTCCACGGTGTTGGTCTTCTCTAACAAGTCGAGCTCGTCTCTGATGGTAGATGGCAAAATCAATGAAATTAATCTGATCATCTTGACGTTACTGCTGCCAACATCATCAATGTCAACATCGTCATACAGCTCGTAGTCGTATCTTTCATCAAATAACTTACTGTCAATGGTCTTTTGAACTTCGAAAATCAATTTACCGAATTCTTCCATATTCATTTCATCTCTTAAATTGATTTCGTTGAAAACACTTTCAACACTTTCGTTAACAATATCCTTTAACTTGATCCATCCCTTGTTCAGCAACCACCATGTGAATGATAAGAAGGCTTGTTCAGATAAATCTTTATCCATAGCAACTGCATTGTTACTATCTTCTAGCTCCAAATCAATCAAGGTAATGTCTTGTTTCTTAGATGCTAATTTAAGTGCAGTTTTAAGATATGATTTTCTAGATATTATGTTCAATTGTAAATGTAATAATATTATGAATAAAGTCTCACTGTAAATCAAAGTCAAGAATCTGGTCAAAGACTTAATCTTTAATTCTTGCCATAATTCATTCTTAGACTTGCCAAGACCAATACCAACACCTGATGTATTGCCTTCGCCAACTTCAAGTGCAATACTTCCCTCTTGTTTGCTAGATAAGTCCTCACTGTTGAGCTCGCTTTTACCGTCATTGTTGATCAAATTCTTTGTCTTTCTGGACAACTTCAATTCTTTAGTAATTTCTTCAACGTCCAATTCCTTATAAATTGGATCCACTAAAACTGGTAAAAATGACAAAAAGGTCATATAGCAATCTTTTTGTGTTTGTGAAAATCTCTTTTTAATCAAGTCTCTAGTTGCATTTTCTTCTTTCAGTTGCTCTTGAAATTCAGTAATCTTATTACGTACATAAATACTAATCAAATATGAAACTGCTGCAACTCCACTCGTAATGAGCAACTTCTTCCGGTGACGACGGTACAAATCCCTTATGAACTGAAACATTCCGGTGTATTCTATTAGATGTGGCTAGTTGGTTATATTCTGTAAATAATATATCCGATGATGATATGACACAGAAAGAACAATAATGCTCGGAAGCACCGTTTAGGGCCATCCCCTCATAGCCCATCCAATGCTCATTACTCATTAACAGATTCATTCACGGCGTTTTGCGAGCACCAAACTAGCGAATTCTGAACCTTATCGCATCCTGTGGTGTACGGGTGGGGAAATAGGACCATGAGCCAAAAGCCATGTATGCTCCGTCTTTTCTTTTTACAGCCTACAACTTTCATCATGGAGATGATATTCTATTTTCTATTACAAAGGTTTATAAAGTATATTTACATAAAAAGTTTCTCTTTCAGTTCTTCTTTGGCTTGCTGATTTTTCCGCTTTTCACCTTTTCTTTGTTTCGGCTTTCTTTTCTGTCTTTACTCTTACTCTTGTCTTTATGACTGCTCTTTGGCTTCTGCTCCTTCTTTGAATTTTCAACCATCTTCTTTATCTTTGCATCCTTGTCGTCGTCATCTTTGAAATATTCGTGTTTACTTTGAACTTCAGGTTTCGTCCTTTGTTTTCCTTCTCTATCTTGGAAATGAACACTTGACACAGCAGGTTCATTTAAATGTTTATTAATGAACTTTTCAGATTCAGCTTGCTTTTCCTTTTCCTGTTCGCCAATCTTATACAACGATTCTTGTGCTTTCTTAACTCTGCCCATATAGTCTTGAACTCTTTTGATTTCAACCATTATTGGTGATTCGTTGTTGAATTTGGATCCATTCAATTTAAGACTTGTGAAGTAGATGGAGACTAATATATATGAGTACATGTTCAACAATTTCGCTTGTTCCAATTCACTAACTGCTTCATTCTGCTCTATTTCACCATCTCTGACAATTTCATCAATTTTTTCCTTTAAAGTACTGCTTAAAACATTGTCTTTCAATGTGCTGGAAAGAGATTCAGTCACTTCTTTCAAGCTAGCCAAAAGCTTATTAACCGTTTCTGTGTCCTCCATGTTGTTGTTATATGAGATTTGTTTGCTTTGAGTAACCTCAAGCCACAAAATAAGAACATATCATGCCTCTAAAAAAATGAAACAAAAAAAATATTTCATCTCCTTCTTCGCACATACAAAAAATCTACTTCCATGCTAAAATTAAAAAATATGCCACCTGCCAGAATTGAACTAGCGACCTCCGCATTACAAGTGCGACGCTCTACCACTAAGCTAAGGAGGCGTATATAAGTTGAAAATTTTCTGGTTTAAGATCCTGAAAATCCATCGGCGGCCACCCGCAAAAATGCGTTGTTTTATCGCCTTCCAGAGGGTTTGAAAAGGTAATAAGTATATAAAATGAAAGCCACAATTTAGGGACATCTTTTGAGGGAATTAGAAGTCATTCTGAAGTGCGAACACAAAGTTTCAAATTTCATTTGTCCTTCACGCATTTCATCATGTTCATATGAGTGCTGTATCAGCTTACGCACGCTTACGCGCCTACTCCCTTCAAAAAATTAGAAACCCATCTTTAGTTCAGTTACAAGTTTTAGAACTTTATAAGTTGATCGTTCTTATTAATTTATATTTACACTGCTAAATATGATCATAAATGTCTTAATATACAAATCTGTTTTATTTTATACACATAAATTACAAGATCTCCAGGAAAATATCATCAAGGATGGTCTGTTAAACCAAAATCTAATCCACCATTACCCGATTTTAAATCGGAATCTAAAAGACTAGATAATATTGAGTCGTCGTCTTTAGGACTTTTCTTCGCATTCTTATCATCTTTTCCATTAGGTGATGGCTTTGATCTTTTGTTAGATTTAGGAGCTGGTGGTGCTTGTAATTTGAATTTTTTATTGGCCTTTCTAGTAACAATTTGTGCAACTGAATTATTTTCACTTGATGTTCTCTTTAATGGAACAGATGGACCGGATGCATTTGTAAATCCCATACTATCATTAAGAGTTACTGTCGATCCAGAACTTTTAGATTCAAATGATACCGAAGTACTGTTTTCTTTAGGCCTTGCAGTCATATACATCGGATTAGGTGGATGTTGCTGTTGTTGATGAATCTGTGGCGGTTGAGGTGGAGGGCCCCCATTATATGAGCGTTGCATATGGTTCATTGGATACGGTGGATTGTTCATCTGTTGAAAGGAAGAGCTTGGCGTCATTCTTGTTATACCACTATTTGGATTAGCTTGAATTCGAGTTTTAGTATTCGTTGCACTCAGCTCTTGAAATTCTGGAAAATTAACCTTATTGAAAGCTTCTAATGCTTCTAATGGAGAATTAGATTTCGAATTCACATAAAAATTAACCAATGGTTTGGCTAATGTCATAACATCACTTATTTGCAATAGTCTAAGTAACTCTTCTTCAATGCCAAACTTAGTCAAATTGGAAATACATTTGAAGTGTGATTTAACTTGACTACTTAATGGCATACCTGCATTATTGTTAACTTCATATTCATTTAAGAATTTTTCCAATGCGGCGTATTCTAATCCATGAACATTATAATCGGTGACCAGGTCAACTTTCTCAAACATTAAGTTTCTATTCATTCTGATCTTAAGTGAACCGAACTGATTACAATAGGATCCATCTTCAAAAACACATTTAAATGAAAAATGATCAGTATCAATCAATGTAGAACCATTTTGTAATAAAGTTGCATTAATAAACTTTTGAGACAATTCAAACATTTGGACATTTTCAAGATAGCTGAAATAGAGTAAAGGTATTAAAGAGTAAGAGATTTTATAAGTTCTGTTTTCGTTTGCATATTTGAGGCAGATTTCTAGAATTGCATTTTCTGCAAAAAATTCTCCAACAACATGTCTAAGATATGGCAGACTTGGTTTTTCATGACGACAAGTTAATAAATCGTTGAAACGTAACAATCTAACAATTGCTATGTTAGAAAGATTTCTCTTTACTTCTTCATTTAATATTTCCGAACGACTTTTTGGTTCGAAAGATTGGTCCGAAAATGAGTTTGGTGTATGCTGAATTGGGAATGAGTTTGATGTTGGTTGATTTGGGAATGAATTTGGCGTGTTTTGATTCGGGAAAGCCTGTGATGGACGTCTTAATTGTTGTTCTGGCTGGCGCTGTGGCTGTTGCTGTGGTTGCTGTGGTTGCTGTGGTTGCTGTGGTTGCTGTGGTTGCTGTGGTTGAGGTTGCTGCGGTTGATGTTGCTGTGGTTGCTGTTGATGTGGTTGCTGTTGATGTGGTTGATGTTGCTGCTGTTGTTGTTGTTGCTGCTGCTGCGAGATTCCAAGACCATTAGAGCCGTTATTACTACCGTTAGCATTGAGTGGCGGAGCAAATTTTTGATGTGCCATGAATTGCTGAGATTGTTGCTGTGTTAATTTTTGTTGCTGTTGTTGCTTTGAATTGAAGTTGAAATTTTGCTGCATTGGTGTTGCATTGAATGAGTCTTGATAAGGTGTCGTAACACCTGATGATTGTGAAGATATTCCACCAGGTTTTAATGACATTTTTCTTTGCATTGTCTGCGGTATAGCAGAAGAATGATGTTGATTGTTCATGTGATTATTCATATTCTTGCTATCTGCCAACGATGTGACTAAAGAAGTCGGAGAAGAAGCATAATTATCTGACGATTTGCTATTGCCTGACATAGAGTTTGTAGGAATCTTACCAGGAGAATGAGATATTGAACCCGCTCTTACCCTTTGTAAATCATCTGCATCCGATGGTTTTGTTAAATGAGTTTGCAAACTACCGTATGTTGCTTGAAGCTGTTGTAACTGTGCCATTTGACGTTGTGAGACATTATCTCTATCACCCATAATTGCAGCTGCCATTTGAGGAGTAATAGTCGATGTTGGTGTTTCCTGTGGTACAGTCCATTGACTTTGTGGTGGCAAAGGCACGTTTTGAGAGAGCTGTGTACGTGGGGTTTGTAAAAGATTTCCATTTGCAGAAATGTTTGGTGCTAGTACATTCTGTGAATTTGCACCGTAGATATCTTGAATTTCATTCTTGACATTCATTTGACCATTGGAGGAACTCATCATCATTTGCTTTCTTTTTGGATCATACATTTGTGACTGGTCAAATCCTGGTTTTTGTGGGTTAAATTGATGCTGTTGAGAAGGATGAATTTGTTGGTTATGCTGTGGTTGCTGGAGTTTTCCGTTAAGGGGGTGTTGATGCGAGGCGATATTAGGAGAAAACTCAGAGTTTGGATTGACCTCGTGTTGTTTAGATGTCATTTTCATTGCTTTGTTAGGTTCAGTAGAGAATGGTGGTCGTATGTTGTTGTTACTACTATTGATGTTATTATAATTGTAGTCTTCGAATGCTGATTTCTGTGAAAAGTTTAAAGGATTAGAATTATGTAGAGGATCCATTCTATAATTAATGATATGCAGATAGAAAGCAACCTATAAATGTTGCAATAATTTAATATGAATGTAAGTATGTCGATTATATTCACCGAGTGATGTAATAATTATCGATTTATAGAAAAAAAATGCAACAGTGTAAATTTGATTGACAGTGTTATGCGTTATGCGTGTTTGATTGTAGAAAAGGCAATGAATTTGATATCAATAGGATGTATGTCTATCAGTATTCTGAGTAAATGTTCGATATACTTCAAGTATTTGATTAAGGTTGAGGCCGATCTTCACTCAGACCGTTAACGGAAATAACGAAGTTTCTTTGAGTAGTGAGAGATGTATTGGTTCGCCGTGGAGTTAGGATCTGCCTATAGTTGAGGTCTCTGTGTAGTACTGCTGATGGGCTGTATCGACAGTATCGGTGTCTATGTCTGTGAAGATGTAGCCGGAGGGGTTGACAGGCGAGGAGAGGAAGTGAGGAAAGAGGGCACAGGTGGGGGAACGAAGAGCAACTCTGAGATGTGCAGTGTGTACACCGCCTAGAGAAGACAAGCAACTGGAAAAGACAAAGCAAACAATGAAATGCCGGGATTAATTATCTCGCCAGTTTTGTGCGAGGGGCTTCGACAGCTGAGGAGAGCGACATGAATCGGGCCGCTGCTCCGGGGCGGGCGGGCGCAATAGTTGCCCGATGCGGAAATATGTGGGCACTGTTGGCTTGCCACAGGGGCTGGGTTACAGGTTATTTGGTTATGGATTATGGATTATGGACTATGGACTATACAATATACAGGTGTGAGGACGGCTCGGTGCTCGGTGCTCGGTGCTAGGTGCTCGGTGCTCAGATCTTGGCGAGTTCTTGCTTCTTCTTGGAGAGGAGCTTACGTTTCTTTTCAAGCTCGGCCTTTCTGGTGTCTTGCTTGTTCAAACCGTATTGCATCTTCTTGTACAATTTACGTTGCTTGTTACTCATCATGATCATCTTCAAGTTCTTTTCGTCTTCCTCGTCCTTACCGGAAACGGCATCATGCTTTCTCTTGTTACCAGACTTGTCACTACCCTTTTCTAAGGAGGAGTACTTGACACCAGACATTTCTAATTCTAATTCCTTTTGTTCCTTTAATGCTTGTTTATCTTCAGCAGTGGTACCATCTTCTTCTTCTTCATCTTCATCAGCTTCTTCTTCACCCTCGATTTCTTCTTCTTCATCGTCTTCTTCACCTTCTTCGATAGGAGCTTCTGGATCGTAAGTACCAGCATCACCCCATGGTGAAAGATGTGGCGGAAGAGTTTCACCTGGAGCATAATCTGAAACGTTTAATAAGGTACTCTTATTCACACAATCGAAAACCCATTGTGGTTGAATGTATGTTCTACCTTGGACCTTCTTTAAGATCTTTGGTCTATCGACAATTTGATGTGTAACAGATGATAAATCAATTGACTTGGAGTTTTCTAATTCATCAATAGCTGCTTCACTGATGACCTTACCACCAGCAGATAAAATCACAAATTCTAAGATATCAACTGGAACTTCTCTACCAATGAAGAAAACAAACTTACCAAAAAGTTCACTCACTTGGTTGGCATATTTGGATGGTTGTTCTAAAATATCACCTGCGTTTTTGTTGGTGTCTTTAAATTCATCTAATTCAGCATTTTCGACATTTTCGATTTCAGCTTCTTCGTCTTCGTCATCTTCTTTTTCTTCTTCATCTTCCTTCTTATCTGCAGCAATCGCCTTGGAAATTTCTTCACCAGAGATCTTGGTTTCCTTAACCTTTTCTTCATCTTCGTTAGTAACTTCAGTTGGTAATGCTAAGGATCTTTGTTCATTGGTTTCTAAAATGTAGACAGATAAACCACCTATACCCTTTAATCTGTTTTCATTGATCTTTGGTGGGTATGCTAACTCAGCTTCTGTGTATAATTTATATAAGACGAAATGTAAAAGTGTGGAATAGAATTCTAAGAATGTATGCATGATCTTGAAATCGATATCACTTGGAATGTTTTGCGCAAATTTGAATGGAACGAGCCATCTAACTTCTTGACCCTTGACATTAGCAGAATAGTAAACACCCTTAATAGAAACAAAAACCTTCTTTAAGGATCTTTCCTTAGCAACATATGCTAACCATTGATTTGTTAATTTGTTGGCTTGGTTGGTAATCTTAGCACCAACTGCACTAGTAGCTGGCATATTAGCGAAAAGGAACATCATATTTAAAGCATCATCGATGTCTCTTAATGCATCTAAGAATGATGGGTATCTTTCCTTAATGACACGGTCTAACTTATATTTAGGACGGTTTTCTTCAAGTCTTTTAGCATCACCGATTTCACCCTTACCTAAAGCTTTAGTTAATTTCTTTGAAAAAGTCTTGTGTTCTCTGAATTTTTGTAAAATTGGTTCGTGCATTAAATATTGAATATCCTTAGCATAGTAGAATGTGACTGGGGCGGTTGATCCCTTGTTTGCCTTCTTCTTATTTCTTGGTTCTCTTGGGTAGATACCCTTGAAAATACATAATCTCCGGAAATCAGCAAGTGAAACTTGAAGCTTTCTAAGTGCTCTTGTTCTGGTAATGAAGTTCTTAGCGTTACCACTCTCTCCCTTCTTCTTGATTGGACCCATGTTTGTTTATAGATGGTTGTTTGTGTATTGCACGAAACAAAAGAAAGCGGTAAAGATAAATAGTAAAGGAACCATCTCTCATCGATAAATATGATACTGAAAAATTTTTTGAAGTGAAAAAAAATCTTAGGGAGAAAAAAAAGTTCTGCACAGCCCGGAAAATCGACGATCGACCCCACGCTTTTTGGCTTTTGCGACTTCAAATTTCTAGCATGGATAGAATGGAGGTCTTATTTGATGGGAAATATGGGGACTTTTCTGCTTCGGAAAGAGAACACTAGACCAGAACCACACAAACAAACATGATCAGACAAATAGTGAGAATGACAAGAAATTTAAATGTCTCATCTAAGAGATTTAACTCCAGCATACCCGCAATCGGCAAAAAAATCGAGACAGCAGAAGAATTAGATGCATTCTTTGACAAATCAACATGGTCAACTGCTGAATTATTGAAGAAGGAGGAGGTTCCTGCAAAAATAACGGATGATGTTTCAGATGGTCTTTTAGAATTATCAGGATTAAGCAGGTCTATTTCACAGGAAGAAAGATCGAAAGTTATCAAATCATTGAGCGAACAATTAGATTTCATCACTAAACTTCACAATGTCAAATTACCAGAAGAAGCTCCAAGTTTAACTCGTTTAGTCGACGATAAGAGTGTTCAACCATTAACATTTGACACACTCATGGAAAATATTTCTAACACTGAAAGAAGTATGTCAAAGGGCGAACTTGAAGGTTCTTGGGACCCATTATCTTTAGCTACACAACACCAAAATAAATATTTCTTAGTTAAGGAAGGTTTACTTAAAAAGAACAAATAAATTGGGATAATAGTTGTTTAGAAAAAAATATTTATTTACATGTACATATACACAATCGTTTTATAGAACTGTTTATTAATCAGTATTCGTCTTCTTCTTCTAAATCTAATTTTCTCTTACCAGAGTTACCTTCTCTTAAATCTGCTAATTCTCTTGTCTTTGCTTGAGATCTAGTCTTCTTTGTCATCTTTTCGATTTCAGCTTCAACATCATCACTTTCTTGTTCCGCAAAGTCCAAGACTAATCTACGACCAAGTAAATGGACACCTTGTAATTGATCCATAGCATTGGTGGCTTCCTTAGCAGTTGCGAATTCAACGAAAGCGAAACCTCTTGCGGATTTATCGAATTTCTTTGGAACTCTAACGGATTTTAATGAACCGAAAGAGTTGAATAATTCAAACACATCCTTACGTGAAGCTTCGAATGGCAAGTTCTTAACAACGATCTTACCGTTCTTAGCCTTCTTACTGGTCTTACTTGATGAATCCTTGCTGTTACTGACTCTAGTTGAAATTTTCAATTGTAATTTATGACCATGTAAAGTGTGACCATCCAAGCTTTTTAATGCAGCCATAGCTTGTTCCTTTGTCTTGAATTCAGCGAAACCGAAACCCATACTTTGTGTCTTACCTTCGTGTCTTGGATCTGGCTTAGTCTTAATAACAGCCAAAAGGAAACCTGGGTATGGCTTGAAAAGATCTGATAAGTCTGATGGAGTTGTTGAGAAATTTAAGTTCTTAACAAAGATTGAAACAGTTGGACCGTTATCTTCAGTTTCACTTTCTTCATCTTCTTTATTAGCAGTGTCGTTAGTGGTTTCTAAGATATCATTAGCAGTAGCCTTGATTTCCTTACCCTTTTCTTCAATTTGAATCTTATCTGATTCTTCTGCTGGTTTAGTGAAAAGATCCTTTGGACCCTTTTCTAAGTATAAGATAGCCTTACCTAATCTTCTGAAAGATAATTTACTGAAAGCAGCTCTTGCAGCTGGAGAATCTCTGAATTCAACAATTGCAATAGTACCTGCAGGTGGCATTAAAAGTCTGTTAAGTTCACCGTAAGGTGCAAACAATTCACCAATTTCTTCTCTTGTAGTACCATATTGGAAATTCTTAACTAAGATGACCTTATCATCTCTTTCTCTTTCACTGAATTTTGTGAGATCAACACCCTTCTTTTCAAAATAAGAACGAACATCACCAATAACATGTGCTTCTGCTAATGCTTGTTTAACAGCAGAATTGGAGTTAGTTGGGTCAATTAATTCGTTCTTAGAAATACCCAATTGAGATGCCACACTTTCTAAGACAGCATCAGAATTCATATAGAGAGAGTTCCAACTGAATTCTTGTTTAGAAGCTTCGAATTTCTTTTTCAATAATTTTTGTTTCTTTAATGGCATATTCTTTAACTCGAATTCATCCAACTTGTGTTCCTTCTTGATTTCGGCTGGTAAAATATGTAATAATCTACCTTGGAAAATTTGTTTATCTAATTCTATGTAAGCCTTAACAGCATCCTTTGAATTTTCATATTGAATGTATGCAAAACCTTTAGATTTACCGGTTCTTGAATCGACAGCGACATGGACTTCTTTAAGAGCACCATAAGGTTGGAATAAGTTGGTGAATTCTTCTTCAGTTGAAGAATACAAGATATTACGCAAGAATAATCTTCCTGTAACTAAGATTTTATCGATATTCTTTTCTTCAATGGAGAGTTCTTTTGGTGGTTGTTCTGGTTCCGAATCTTCTGCGTCTTCGTTATCTTCTTCTTCATTTTGTTCAGCGTCTGCAGATTCTTCTGTTTCTTTTGGCTTTTCTGTCTTTTCATCAGTTTCACCTTCCTTGGTATCTATTATTCTCTTTCTCTTACTCTTGAACCATTCGAGATCATCAATATTTTCATTTCTGTTTGAGTCTGATTCATCATTGGATTCTGCATTTTCGTCCTCTTTTATGTCACCTAAGGGTATCATTTTTTCATCATCATCATTTTGTTCAGCAGTATTCAATGGCATCATTTCTTCATCGCCATCAGCATCTTTCTCATTATTAGCGGCAAAATCATCATATTCATCATCACTTGCATCACCTTGATAAGTTGCAACTTCTGGTTTTGCTGGTGTTTTAGTAGTTGAATCCTTCTTCTTTTTCAAACCTAAAGCTTCTTCAAGTTTATCGTTAGTTGGAGCACCGTCCATATTAACGACTTCATCATTAGCCCAAGATTTGGTTTGTGTTGCTGGTTTCATCGCTTCGACGAATTCCTTTAAGTTTGGATTGTTTTCAATCTTGTCTGATAAGCTAGTGGACTTCTTTTGCTTCTTAGTCTTTCTTCTAGCTGCTGCATCTTCCATTTGCTTCAATTTGATTTCTGTTCTCTTTAACAATTCATCTCTTTCCTTTCTTCTATCTTTCCAAGAAACTGGAACGTTTGGATCACTGAATGATTTTGCCAATTCGACACTGATTTTAGATGTATCTATAAAAGAACCATTGAAGAACTTGACAGCATTTTCAGCATCGGCAATATCTTTGTACCCAATAAAGGCGAATCTTCTTGATTCACCACCACTTTTACGTTTTAATTTGACATCTGTGACGTTTCCCTTCTCTGCAAAGTGGTTTCTGAGCTTTTCCTCAGTGTAGTATGTTGGCAATCCCTTGACGATGACACGGGACATAGTTGCTGTGTGGTTGCTGTTGTTTGTAGCGGGATCCTAACCCCAAGACGTGCAGAACCCTCTATCTGTGGCCTGAAAAGTCTCTCCGTTTGGAATAGATTAGAAAAATTTTTAGGCCTGGGAAAAAAATCCCGGAAATGCGAAAATCAGAAAAAAAGACCTGCTTCGGGTCTCGGTGATTGATGGCATTTTAAATCTTTTAGCTCACTCAGGCCACATTGTTCCCGCTCGGGATAATCAAAGGCCCTCCATTTCCATTTCCAATTTCGAATTTGTGGTTGGAATTTTGCACACATTGCACACTCCTTCTTCTTCTGCTCTTCGGATGGGACCAGACAGAACACTCCACAACACAGGCAAACATGACTATCACTAAAGATCTAACTACATCTGGCAACAAACTCACCATCAAGGCAATCACCTACGAAAACTACTCCACTCCACTCAAAGTCAAGGAAATTGACATTCCAATTGAAGAAGGTTCTATCGTCAAACCAACTGAAGTTTTGGTGCAAGTCAAGGCCACCTCTTTGAACCCTGTCGATTGCATCTTGCAACAATTCAGTAACAACTACTTCGGTCCAAAGGACAAGATCATTGGTGGTGATTTTGCAGGTATCGTCGTCAAAGCAGGTGCAGAAACTGGTTATAAAACTGGTGATAAAATTTACGGTGACGTTTTGAAATTGAAAGATAGAGGTTCTTTCTCCGACTTCATCCTTTTCGAACCTGCTCAAATCTTGATTTGTGAAAAGATCCCAGAAGGCATGTCTTATGAACAAGCTGCTTCTTTACCATGTGTCTCCAACACCGCCTTCGAAGGTATTAAGAAATACACCAGCGATTTAAAGGGTAAGAATGTCCTTGTTTTAGGTGCAGGTACCAGTGTTGGTTGTTTCGGGGTCCAATTTGCTAAGCATTACTTTGGTGCTGCTAACGTCGTCGCTACATGTTCTGCCAACTCTACTCAGAAGACTATTGATGCCGGTGCAGATTTAACTGTTGATTACACCAAGGGCGACAAGTTGAAGTCTGACAAGCTTTTAGATTTCGTTAAGTCTCATGGTAAATTTGATTTGATCTTTGATGCTGTCAGAGATGAAAGTGTCATTGATCTGTTCGACAAGATTTTAGAATCTAAGAAGGGTGTCTTTGCTCAAGTTTCTGGTTCTTACGTCATTGATTACAAGAATGTCCATTTCTACAACTTATTACCAAGTTGGAAGTCCCTTGTCACTACCTGGAAATATAAGCTTGGTTTAGCACCATACCCATTTGTTCCAGTCTGGACTGCTAAGGATGCAGAGTACGGTCCTGCAATTGCTAAATTATGGGCTGAAAAGACTTTGAACATCTTTATCGATTCTGAATACGATGCATACGTTGACTTCACTCCAGCTTTCGAAAGAGTCGCTTCATGTAAGGCTCACGGTAAGGTTGTCCTCAAGTTCTAAACACGTATATCTAGAAATTAAAGAGGAGTAAATGAGCCTCCACTTTCACAGCCTCGATTGCGAGCTTTTCCTCCGGTATTTTTTATTTCCTTCCCTTCTTTCTAACTTTTCTTTCTTCTTTTACCTTTGTGTCACGCCTTTCCTTATTCCACTTCTTTGTTTACGTTTTGTATAGTGCTAATTAAAGTATACGTTGTCAAGATGACTGTTCGTGGTGAGATCTTTACGCATTTGGGTAAAGATGAGATCAAGATGGTTCTCGATTCGCCATCGTTGATGAACATACTGAAATTAGCACGAGCACTGAGTTTCATTCTCTTTGTTGTATCCTACTGGGTATTCTATAACATCATCTCATATACATCTTGTTTATTGAAGATCATGATGCCTTCAACTAAGACTTTATTTGACAATTATGTTTCATCTGGATTTTGGACAATTTGTATTTATTTTCTCGTACGAAAAACACGACACATTGACTTGGATTATGAACACAGTACTAACGTTTAGATATACAGGAGATCAATGGAGTGAAGATCAACATCTTTGGTGATCGGATCGAAGACGAAAACGCGTTACTTATCAGTAACCATCAATCAATTGTCGATCATGTGGTATTCCCATTTTTAACGCGTAGATCGATGAAAGATACAAATATCGATGGGTTCATCATGTCCGACTCTGACAATAGTGATGACGAAACGAGTCCTAAGAAGAAGAAGAAAAAGAAGAAGGAGAAGAAAGAGGTCAAACAAGGCACAAAGATCAGATTCAAAATCTTACAAAATGAAGAAGCACTATTTGCAAAGGATTTATCATCTATGTTAATTCCTAAACACCGATTTTTCACATGGTTTGAGATTTGGTCTATCCCTAGTATCGATTATTTCAAGCATATTTCTCAAGCTGATGAAAATTGGGAAATGGATGGAGAGACATTGGTTTCTGTGTTTCAAAATTATTTTGAAACTTCTGCGGCTTCAATCGGTACTGCACAATGGTTGACGTTATTTCCTGAAGTTAATATACTTACTGAAAGGGATTTGAGGATGCAAAACATTTCCGGAGAAAAGCATTATTTGCCAGTTTTAGAGAACGTGTTATATCCTCGGTTTGGAGGATTTGCCAATGCGATTGGAGGATTATACAAGACTGAATTTACCAGGCTTTATGATATTACGTTGTTGTATTATAACAGGAACAAAGTTACTGGGGAGATTGTCGATTTCCAAGCACCTTCGTTATTAAATATTCTAGGTGTGAGGGACTGGAATATTGAGACTGTTATATTAGTCAATGTTGCAGGCAAATTTTTGAGTAGAGTTCCATTAAAGAGAAATAGATTAGAAAAATATCTTGAAAATAGATGGATTAAGAAAGATAAATTGATCACCAAATTAAAGAAGAAGATTCTGAAGGAAAACACCAAAGCGATGCAGCTTGCGGAATCGAATAAAGATAAATGATAAGGATACATGTACTTGCTAGAATATATAGGAATTTATAAAAATTAGATAATTTAATAGGAGAGGGAGATTAAAATTATATGTGGGTTTCAGCTAATGATTTTTCTAATTGTTCGAGTCTTTCCTTGACTTCATCTATTGGTTCTGGTTCTTCATTATCATCGTCGTCTTCGTCATCTTCATCTTCTTCATCAGAATCTGGTTCTTCTAAATCGTCTAATTCGTCTAATTCACCAAAACCTTTATCTTCGAAGATTTCGTTAATTTTTTCAATCAATTCTGAATCTTCTTCGAATCTGTTACCGTTCAATTCCAAAGCGGTCAGGTCGGACAAGTTCTTTAAGAAGCCGATGATGACGTTCAAAGAGTCGGATTCTAATTCGTTATATTGTAATCTTAAGATTTGTAATTTTGACTTATCAGAGAATTCTGCCAATTTTTGTAAAAAGACCAAACAACCTTTTGATTTTAATAAACAATCATTAACGTTCAATTCGATTAATTTTGGCCAGTTGCTGATGTTTTGTGATAACGCAACAGAACCTGGTAATGTGAAGGTATTGTCTTGCAAGTCCAAGATTTCTAAATTGGATAAAGAACTTAAACCAAAATGAATCAATTTAGAAATACCTGAAGGTCTAATACCATTTTGGTATAATTTAATTTCTTGTAAATCTTGATTTTCTTTGAAACCGATGGATAAGGATTCACAAGAGCCGTTTTCCAATCTGTTTCTACCACACCAGAATGCCTTTAAGGATTTGGCACCTGGAGTTGATTTTCTTAATTTACCACTCTTGTAAAGGGCATTACCGATTCTAGCACCAGAGAAAGGACCTAAACCGTTATTTGACATGATGAAATATTCGATGGAAGTACATTTGGAAATGAAACCTTCTAAGACTTCAATAGCGTCTTGACCAAAGGCATTGTCGGATAAGTTGAGGACGGATAAGTTTGGCAATTGGAGTAAAACTGGGAAGAATTCACCTAAGGAGCTTGGGATTTCGAATCTGTCTCTTGAAGTGTAGATATCTTGGAAATTGATGTCGATCAGGTTGTCCTTGTGTTGGAGTAGCGCTTGGGCGAGGATTTTGGAACATTCTGGGGAGATGGTGTTACCGGAGATGTCCAATTTTTGCACCTTTTCGAACTTGGCCAACTCGTCGATGTAAGGCTTGATATCGGATTCTGAGTCGAACTTGATACCTTTGTTCTTCAAGGAGAAGGTTTGGGCGTCAAGGATGCCGAGGTCACGGTCGTGGATGGTGGTCATGCTTCTGCTGGGTGGATGCTGGGTGTGTGTGTGGGCTCAGAGGGGGGTGGAGTGTGATGCCAGATGTTGCAATTTGCCATTGACCATAACCTGCCTGAAACCTGCCTGAAAGCAAATCCATGAAAAGTTTTCTGGGTGGCGCAGTCCAGGTCACGTGCGCGGCACGTGACACACGCACCAGCCACGCCCCTTCGCTGGCCAATCCGGGCATGTGAACGATCCCCGCGCCTCTAAGCCTCGTTGCCTGCCATTCTCCTACGAACTTCCCCACCGAAGCAATCGCCCCGTTCTGCTGTGGCCGCTCCCCGTTCCTTGCGAAATCGTCCCAAATCATTCGGTGCGTCCCCTCCAGCAGCCAGTGATTGTTACCAAGCCGCCAGAAAGCGTGGCAGCTCGATATTTGCCCCCGTGTTTGCCTTTGGTGTTTCTTTTCCACCTGTTTCGGTTTGCTTAAAAGCTCCACACTTCCCTCACTCCCTTTCTCCCCCCTTCTTTCTTTTCTTTTGCCCCCTTTTCCCTCTACTTCTTCTCGTTTCCTCTCGATTCCCTCCCACATCAACCCAATTCCTATTCTACAGCAATGAGTTACAACAACAACAACGGCGGTGCTGCCAACTCTTACTACCAAGGTGGTAACAGCAATGACCAACAATACAACCAACAATACCAACAACAACAACAACAAGGTCAAAACTACAACCAACAACAACAACAAGGTCAAGAAGGCGAATCCTCTGACAGAGGTTTATTCCACTCCGACGGCCAAAACAACCACACCTTTGCAAAGACTGCTCTGGGTGTCGGTGCAGGTCTTTTAGCTGCAAAGGCTGTTGGTGGTATGTGGAACCACCACGAACAAAAGGAACAACGTGAACACGGTGGTTTCGGCGGTCCAGGTGGCCAAGGCGGTCCAGGTGGCCAAGGCGGTCCAGGTGGTAACCGTGGTTTCGAAGGTGGCCAAGGTGGCTTTGGCGGTCAACAAGGTGGCCAAGGCGGTTTCGGCGGCCAACAAGGCGGCTTCGGTGGTCAACAAGGTGGCTTCGGTGGTCCAGGTGGTCAACAAGGCGGTTTCGGCGGCCCAGGTGGTCACGGTGGTCCAGGTGGTCATCACGGTGGTCCAGGTGGTCAACAAGGTGGTTTCGGCGGTCCAGGTGGCCAAGGTGGTCCAGGTGGTTGGTAATCAATCCGACTTTAGAAGATCATCCAATTTACTATCGTCTCTACTACACTCTACCTTTATATTTATTTAATTGCTTAACTTTTAATTGAATCGATTACAAGTGAAATCTATCCGTAACTCCAACTAAATCTATCTCTACATCGTAGTGTCTCCACACCGTTATCATTTAAATGAATTCATTAGATAATAAACTATAAAGGTATCTTACATATATATGGATGTATCTATCTATTTCTTCTTAAAGAGTGGAGAACCGATATCCTTACCTCTTAACTTAACACCTAAGACTCTTTCCATCTTTGCTAAAACTTGTTGGTTTGGAGTACCTCTACCAGCTTCGTAATCGTTAACGATAGTTGGCTTTTCATTTATCTTGGTAGCCAAGTCTTTTTGAGAGATGTTCTTTTCTTGTCTAGCCTTTTGAATGGCCTTACCAACACTAGCATCGATCTTCTTTGGAATTATAATTTCATCAGTTCTGTCAACCTTAGTTAATCTTTGACCTTCAGGATCAGAACGAGAGTTACCAATACCGTACTTCTTGTCGACACTGGTGATGGCACCACTTCTTCTGGCAGCATTTATTTGAGAGGAAGACTTGATGACGTTTTCTCTAGGTCCGGTACCACCGACCTTGGCCTTTCTACCCACAATAGTAACGTTATCCCAATCAGACATTTTGTGTGTGTATGTATGTGTGTTTATGTGAAATATGTGCAAGTGTATAAAGTCTAGGACTTCTGTTGTGTGTAGTATATACGTGGAAACTCCGTGTACAGACCAACTCTTTAAGACCGAGACGAAGCAATATCTTGGTGGCAAATAATATGAGCATGAGTGTGTCACTCGATGCTCGGAACGTCGAAACATGTCGAGAATCGTCCACTAGGGGCAAAAAGCGGAAATGAATGCGAAAAGGTCGATCGACGCCACGCCGACCGACGTGGTCACGTGACCACATGCACCACCACTTAAACGCAAACCTTCTAGAAGCCCATCCCTGCACAGCCCGGCACAGCCCGGCACAGCCCTCTCCAAATGGAACCACCGCCCGCTGCACACCAAAATTTTCACACCACCGGTCACCAGCCGAATTTCCCCCCTCACAAAAGTCCCCCAATTGTCTCCCCACCGGGCCGTGTGGTGTGCTTTTTTCTGCCAGCGTCCCAACTCCGTGACAGCCAGTCTGCACTTTGTGGCCTTATCTGCACTCTCTACAAGCTCTGCACTGTGTGATCTTTCTCCAAGTGGATCCACTTTGTGTTGACGGTTGCTGGTTTCACTCTGCACACCGCCCACACTGCATCGTACCATGCTTGCCATACTCCGCCGAACCATGCTTGCTCCCACTCAAGTATAAATACACCCCTCTACCCCCCTCTTCTCTGCATATTCGATGTAGCTCTTTATTATTCTTATCCATTTTATTTCCTTCTTTCTGCATCAGTTAATCACTTAACAAATCCACTCTATACAATCACATACAACTCTTACAATGGCTATTACCCCACTTAAATTCGCTGCTGGTGTCGCTTTAGTTGCAATCCCATTAGGTTTAACCACTACTTTCTGCAGACCATCCTTTGCCAATGCTATCAACAACCATTTAATCCAAGAAGAAATGGAAGCAAAGAGACAACATAACTACAAAACTGACTTTTACGAAAAGTCTGATTCTCATGATAAGATGTTAGCTGATTACGCTCAAAAGGGTAAAGGTAAGGCTAGAAACTTCACTCCTGCAAGTGAATTATAAATTCTTTTCTAATTTCAAATATCATCTAACGACAAACAACTTACCACATTCAATTATCTATTCATTTCTTTTATCAATTATATAAACTATCCGTTGTATAATCTTTAATCACACTTTTATGATTCGAAATTCGCTCTAATCTAATCTAATTCCTTATTCCCACTCTTCTAATCGTATAATAATAACATTAATCAGTACATAACATGAAACAAAAATAGTAATGATGCTATAAAGAAGTTAAGATAAAAATATAAAAGTAACGATGACAAACAGTAATCATTTTGAAACGCATTAACCTAATAAGTTAGGTCCATTGTAAACACTGCTATACATCACAGGTTGCTGTTGTTGCTGTAATTGCTGTTGTTGAATCATTTGTTGTTGTTGTAATTGTTGCTGTTGCATCAATTGCTGCTGTTGTGGAGTCGCATAATATTGTCCGGTTGGTTGACTGGCAAAACTCAAATTATTAGCTTGCGCCTGTTGAATTATTCCTGTAGCCTGTTGTGAAAATGGGTTAGATGTAATTTGTTGTTGTAACACTTGTTGTCCAAGTTGAATACCAGCTTGTTGTTGCAACTGTTGTTGGTATGCATCCCTCTTAGTTTCTGGGAAAACAGGTATAGTTGGTAATCTCTCTAATCCACCAGCTGTTGGTTGTGGCTTAATTTCCGCAACAGGTGCTAATTGGGATACTCCAGTATTGGTTTCTAATCTAAATGGATTCGTACCAGTAGCAACAGGCTTAATAGTACTAGTATGTTGTGCAGCTAGTTGTAGTTTTAATTGTGCTTCTTGCTCGGATTGTGTAGTAAATGGGGTAGTACTTGAGCTTGAGCTAAATCTACTATTATCAAATGGATTATGAGAACTTCTATTGGATTGTGGTGACGCTGCCTTGGTTGGACTGGAAAATCCATTTCCATATCCTCCAAATCCATTACCTGTGAAATTATTCGATAAAACACGAGGTTGAAGTGTAGATGAATCTATAGAAAATGCATTGTTCGTTTGTTGTGTTGGAGTTGTTAAATTCATTGGAACTGTTGATGCTAAATTCATCTGTGCCATTGGATTTTGAATATAAGATTGGTTTAATGCTTGTGGTTGTGGAATCGTAACTTGCGCTGGCTGAACACTGAATGCATTCATATTAGTAAATGGATTAAAACCAGTAGACATTTGTTGTTGTGCTTGCAGTTGAGCATTTGCTGTAGCTTGTGCTTGTAGTTGAGCTTGTTGTTGTTGTTGTGCTTGCAATTGGGCTTGTTGTTGAGCTTGTAATTGAGCTTGTTGCTGAGCTTGCAATTGGGCACTTGCAGTAGCTTGAGCTTGTAACATTTGCTGTTGAGCAAGTGCTTGTGCTTGTAACTGTGCTTGTTGTTGAGCTTCGGCTTGTGCTTGTAACATTTGTTGTTGAGCAAGTGCTTGAGCTTGGGCTTGTTCTTGCTGCTGTTGTTGCATTTGTAACATTTGAGCTTGTTGGTCGAATTGTGGTTGTGGTTGTTGCTGTTGAACAGGTTGAGAAACTTCTCTTGGTTTAGTTTGTTTAACAGTATCCGAGCTTGCAGTTCTTTTACTTGGTTTAGCAGCATTGGCAGATTTACCAAATTCTTTTTCGGCAAGGTATTGTCTTCTATTAATTTCAAAGTCTGGATCATCCAAATATTCTCTTAATGAATTAGTTAAACTTGTTTGTGCATGCTTAATAGTTGGAACACGTAATTTAGTAATACTTTCTAAATGCTTAGCGACCCTTAAGAATTCGATAACCTTTTTAGTTTCCTTGGTAAAATGTTCATAGATGTCAAACGCTCTTTCTGCATCGGATTTGCTTAAATCGAAGAAATGTTCAAGAAGATTCAAAACACCTTCATTCAAACATTGGTATAAGGAAATTAAATCCGTGGTTAACATTCTAAAGCCGAGGACAATTAAATCATTGTTAACTTCTGGTTCTCTGAACTTACATCTGACTAAAGCATCTATTTGTTTCTGAACAGATTCTGTCTCTCTTAACAAACCCTTTTCAACAGTCAATTCCCTCAGAATCGATGATTTATCAGAAGAATTCCAAGAACCAAATGGCTTTTTGGTTTCTCTAATGAAATCATGGCCAGTATTTGAATATTCCTTACCTCTGACGGTCAAATAATGAGCATATGAATAGATCTGGTTCAAGTCACCACCATTGGAGATGAATTTACCCGATTTACCTATATGGATATCTAAAATTGATAAATGATTTGATAAATACTTAATACAAACGTTTTCATCACCTTCTCTAATCATGATATGAATCACCAACAATGACTTATAGACAATTGTCCATGCAGAGTCCTGCAATCTCTTGCTCAATGCTCTCATGATGGTTCTGAAGTCTTCTGATCTCTCTCCTTCCGTGGTCGCCAATAGGATTGGTTCAATGTACTTAGGCTTTGGAGGTGCCAATTTGATCTTGGTTGCTCCATCAACCAGTTTTTCAAACGTCGTCATGATGCTGTGAGGGCGTGGATGGTCTCCGTGGTGTGGATCAACTCAATTGGATGCTTACGTGTCCCTGGTGGGGAAGAGGCAAATATAGAACCGGTGTGTATTGTGTCTGCAGTCGCCTCCCCCTTCGTTGCTCGCAGTGCAAAGCAGAAGCGCTGGCTCGAATTTTCCTCAGCATCCGTTCTGGATTTTGTTTGCAGCTTTTCTTGCCCGATTAGGCAATTGCACGCTTACGTCAGCACGCACTCACCAGTACGGTCTCTGGTGGTGCTGGTACTGCTCTGGAATGGACCGGGGGACGTCGGAGAGGTGTTCTTCACAAGTTGGTGGATCGGTGGTCAATTGTGGCTGCTGCTGGTGTCTTCTCCACAGCTCCCTGGACGCTTCCATCATCATGGAAACCGTCTTCTGGTGCACTTCCGTGGTGATTTTCTGCTGCTGAGGACGTTTCATCGTGCCGGTGTTGTTGTACATGGACTGCGAATCATCTATAAATGAACTATCATGCGTGTACATTGATTCTTGTGACGAGAAAAGAGCACCGGTGGTGTCGGAGTGATAGTAGTTGTCTGACATTTCTTCTCCGTTGTTGGCGCAATTGCCGGTGTTTCCTGCGTAGTTTGGGTAGGAATACTCTTCCATTTCATCTCTTCCTCTCTTAGCCATTTCTGTGTCTGTGGCTGCTGTTGCTGTCTGTGTGTGGAGTGTAGACTTCATCACCGAAGAAAGACGCCAGGGCCCGTCAACAAAGAACGAAGGACGAAATTCGCAGAACAAAACGCGTCGGGCTGGGAAAATGGATTCTTTTCTTAGTGTCACGTGCTGCCGGAGTTCCCGCCACCTCCGCCACATCTGGGAACCGATTGCGTCTTCTAGTAAGTTGATGACCACATAGGCTTCTGAGCTTTACACAACCTTTTTCTTCCACACTGGAACTGCCAGCACTCCACACAGACACCAGCCATGGCACAACTACTACAGGATACAAACCAGCACCAACACCTCTACAACCCTCACAGGTCGACTCTCTACATCGTCATCTTGACGCTTATCGTCGGTGCCCTACAGTTGGCATGGTCAACCGAATTCTCGGAGGCGACACCATTTTTACTCTCTTTAGGCATCTCAAAACGTGTTTTATCTTTGGTATGGTTAGCAGGTCCATTATCAGGAACAATTGGACAGCCAATTGTTGGTATGTTGAGCGATAAATGCACATTGTCTTATGGTAAAAGAAGAATATTCATTTTAATCGGTTGTTTATCCACGTCATTGTCTTTATTATCACTATCTCATTCTTCTGAAATTGTCAACCTCTTATTTAGTCCTTTTACAGACAACGAAGATAAAATTAAAGTAGGTGTCATTGTGTTTGCCTGTTTAGGCATCTATGTCCTGGATTTCTCAATTGCAATCATCCAAGCCTCAAGCCGTGCCTTGATTGTTGATGTCGTTCCTACTGAACAACAACAGATTGCCAATGCATGGGCTGCTAGAATGATTGGTATCTTTAACTTGATTGGATTTTGGATTGGCACCTTGAAATTAACAAACCTATTTCCATTTCTCGGTGATAATCAATTCAAAGTATTAAGTATCTTGGTCGTTATGATCATGGTATCTCTAACACTCTTCTGCTTATACTATATCGAAGAAAGAAACCCACAGACTGATCTTACATTGATCACACAAAGACAGTTGCAAAATGACAAACTGAAGGATTTAGGTATTGACCCAAGCAAAACGTCAGTTTGGATTCAATTGAAGGACTTTTTCAAAGAAATATTCTACTCTTTCAGCTCAATTCCACCACAAGTCAAAACTGTTTGTTATGCTCAATTGTTTGCTTGGATCGGCTATTTCCCATTATTGTTCTATACCACATCGTATGTTGGTGAGCTATATTTATACAACAAAGGATACCCAAATCCTACATTGATTCCACCAGCGTTAAAACAAGATTTGCTAGATCAAAGTACAAGAGTTGGAACTTACGCATTGTTAGCAAACTCAATTGTTACGCTGATCGTTGTTTCGATATTACCTTTTATTCTGGATAATATCTCTAAAAATAACCTGGTCATTTATGACAAATTCAATCTAAGATCTTTGTGGATTTATTCTCATATTACCTTCATCATCTGCACATTCTTCACATTCTTTATTTCCAATTACAAACAATCGATTGTATTATTTGCATTTACAGGTATCCCATGGGGATGTGCAGTTTGGATCCCATTTACTTTGATCAGTGAGGAAATCAGTAGAATTAAAGATATAATTGCAATTCAAATTTATTTCAGACAACAAAATGAAGGTTCTTCTATCACTGAGGATGATGCACCTAATCTTGACAACAAGAATAGTATCTATTGCAAAAAGGTTTTAATTGATTATTACGATGCTATCGAATACGATTCAGGTATTTTATTATCACTTCACAATGTTTTCGTTTCTGCCCCTCAAATGCTCTCATCATTTGCATCATCAATCTTATTCACGCTATTTCATAAAGCGCACGATGATAATTCATATGACACATCGTTAAGTTGGGTCTTCCGATTTGGTGGATTAATGGCAATCGGTGCATGGTACATCAGCCGAAAAGTTAAAACCAACGAGGAATTATACGATGATGATAAATTGGTAGCATTATCAATGGATTTCTAGGTCAGCATTAGTTCTTTACTTATATACAGAATCTATAAAGTTTTTTATACCCATTACTTGAACGCAGAACGCTATTTATTTACACGGTTTCCTTCTCCTTATAAGTGTTTGGAAGTTTAAACAAACCACACAACTCTTTGTACATTCTTAAAACTGCTTCATCAGGTTCGAATCTCTTTCTCTTATCAACATTAATTTCCGAGTTCAATAATAAACGTAACTTACTACTATCATTAATCACCTTGGTACCCTTTTTCTCCATCACATTATTCCACCATCTGGTGTCATACTTTTCGACATCAACCTTTTGTTGAATTTCTTCAAGTGATGAAATTCTAAACCATTCTCTTAAAATAGTTATTGCACGTGCACGTAATTTCAAATCATCACAATATGCGTATAAACTGACATATGCTCTTACTAAAAATGGGTCAACCTTGATATGGATGTTATGTTGTGCATTAAAGAATATCGTTTCTGCTCTATTGACTATTTCTTCAAATTCAATTTCACCTGGCTTGGCATTGGATAATATTCTCAACACTTCAGTGTATGTTCTAATATCTGGCTTGATTCTCAATTTACCTATTCTAACTTCCTTTAAAGAGTCGTACAAATGTAATGCCAAATCCAATCTCTTACCCTTTCTGAACACTTTCATCAACGAATTAACATGTATAATCGAAATTTCAGAATTGTATTCTTTATGATCTTTTTGAAATGATCTGTATAATTGTTCGATTTTATTCTGTGATATATCTGCAACAACACCTCCATTCTTTCTAGATATAGCATCTGCATATCCTGATATCAAGATATTGTAGAATCTACCCTTTAATGTATATCCTTTCTTCTTTAAATTCATGAACACATCAAATGCATCATTGATTTGTCCACGCTTTAATAAATACTGTAAAATGGTACCATATGCAAACAAACCTTGATGACGTGCTAATTTTGCAAGCTCTTTAGCACGGAACAAGTCCTTCTTGGTTAATAATCTTTGAACATCTTCATCAACAATCTTAGAATCTTGAATTTGTCTACCAGATGTACCTAAAACTTTATAAGTCAATCTGACATTACTTTGATTAAAAATTATGTCTAATTCTTTTGTTGTAAATGGAGTATTTGGTCCAATAGGTTCATCATCTTTGAATTCTCTACCTAATAATTTTGTAAGTAATTTTTGGGCTGAATCGTTCTTAACAGGAGTATTGTTGAAATCTTTCCTTTTCTTTTCTTGGACAGCTTCTAAACGTTTCTTATCAAGAGGAATTCCTTCCTTTGTTAATGCAACGTTGATCCTAGCCTTGGTTTTTTGCCCAAAGGCATATCTAGTAGTTGAAAACTGTCGTATTTGTATTAACCTTCTGTATAACTGCATGTTTGTGTTGCCAATAGTGTTAGGTCCTATTCACCGATAAAGAAGTTCCAAAAGTGTATGAAGTTGAAATAGAATATGGTGAAAAATGAAAAATTGAAAAAAATGAAAAATTCATGAACTTGAAAAAATATTCGATCCTCGAGCCTCGATCCTCGAGTCTCGATTATTTAAGGCTGCGTATTCCCAGATTTTGCACCTTGTTGACACCTGGGACTTATTTCTTTACAAAGGAGGCGAATGCTTGCCACTGACCAACAGTGCCAGTCACTCCAATATCCCAAACTTGAAAAGGAAGGATATATTTTCCAATCCAAAATGATATAAGTGATTAAGTCTACTCAGATGCATCACTTTCTAATCTGACCATTCTTTATCATGCAATGATTACACAGTTTCAAGAGAAACTTCAATCTTCAGCAACACATTATATTTTACTAGTGGCGCCCGGGTTGAGGATACCTGGTGATTGGTTTCACCAGCGTATCTAAATAGATTCCTCACTCCGGTCGCCATTAATACGATCTAGCGTGTTGACAGTTTAAGGTTTACGTGAATTGACATTTTGGAGAATATGTAGTCAAGAATGATGCCTATTTAGTATTTTAAATACTTTTATGTAAATGTTATTTAGGACAGAATATATAAATTTACATAACTCCGACTTCTAACAGGTTAAAAGCTGAAAGTTTTTAAAAAGAGAAAAGGACATTAGATATTTACTAGACAATATGGAACCATACACTGACCCATATATCACTGAATTCAACAGAGCTGTTACCAGCATGAAAAATGGTTGCATTAAAGCAATGAAACCAGGAAACAAACATGGTAAAGCAATCCTTGAAGCTAAAGGTCTAGACATCTGGTTATCTCGTTTTATTTTGATCATCAAAAGTGTTGTTAAAAAATCAAACTTTATTTTCGACATCGTCATGGCTATGTTGGAAGTTAACGAGACTTCAAAGCTCTGCAATATTGGTTTGAAAGACGATGGAATCATTATCAAGACTTCATCTGGTAGACTTATCACTGATGTTGACCAAAGAGTGGCCAGAATCAATTCTGTTGAAGATGCGTTATCCGAATTGATGAAATTAGCTGGTATCGAGGACAAAATCAATGAAGCCAAATATAACTTGGGAAAGGAAGAACACACCAAGATTATGAAGGAATTGGACACAGTCTTTGATAATAATGATGCTGGCAATTTGAATGATTTAGGTTTGCCTTTTAAGATGTATTATCTCAACAAAGGAAGATATGGTAAGAATTCTAGAGCTCCACTTACCATGATCGATGAATTTGACAAGTTGTGGAATTCAGAGAAACTTGAAGAGCTGAGGAAGAACAATTCCAACGCTGTTGACTACCGTGTCCTCGGTCAGAACAGTACTGAAATTGTTGATTACTTGTTGGGCTTAGACAAGAAGGATTTAGGTAGATGTTTAGCTATGATGTGTTTTATCAAAGATAGTAGATGGATCAAAGATGATTATTTAACTGAATTCAAGCAAAGAATCTTAGCCGGTCTTAACGAATCTGTTGCTGATAACACTGAAATCGAACCTCATGGAATTTACGCTAACATTGGCGATCACCTAGGTTAATCTATCTTTAAGAATGATGCAAAGCTAATCAAAGGTAGTGTTTTTTCAACAGATAAGAAGGTTCATGAATTTGGTGACAAACAATAATGACACAATGTAGCTCCAAATGGTAGTGATGATGGGCAATTATCAATAAAACAATTGGCTTGTCGAATAGTTTAAAGTTCAACCCAATTTGAGAAAATCAAATGAATGACCCATAACTATCTCACCAATTGCAGCACTGATGATTCCCATGGGTTTAAAAGATTAGTAACTTTCATGGAGGTAAGAGGAAAGTCATTGGTCTCCTTCCATCTTCTCTCAGTTCCGTAAATTGAAGAAAATTCCAAAAACTCGTGGTTCGTGGCATACAAAGACACCCGTGCACCTGCGAAGGCAATCACCTTCACATGAATATGGACTTCTTATTACTGTTCCCACACCATTCACTTCTTTTCTGATGATTACACCACAACTACCTGCCAATAAGAGAGATACAATCTACAATGACTATAGTGACACCGCTAATACTGGAAAGATGTCAACATTTGATTTTAACAGCTGAAGATGATCCAGAAACAGCAGAATCCATATACCAAATTTTACGACAGATCCTATCGACACCAAAATCACCATACATTTTAAGTTCGATTGTTTCTGATTTATTATCATACTTATCACATACGGTTATATCAATTCGGAATCCAGTCACACAAAACCAAGTTAATGAACTAGCCGTAAAATATGAAGACAATTTGAAGTATCTTTTAAAAAATTACGGACTTCAAAACATCGGTGATATCTCACAAGATTTTATCGTTTATTATTATGATAAATTGACCAATGACTTATCAAACGATAAAGATCTGACCAATATAGAAGACAAACTAGGCATCTATAATGATGTTTGTGATATAATCAGTGAACGAGATATTGCATTATGGGCTATAACGGGTAAACTTCAATTCATTCAAGCAGATATTGTTGGCTCATTATATTCAATTGACCCTGATCTATTGATATTGCACGAAGATCATAAATTAAAACATCTGAGAGATATATTAGCTCATAAATGGGGAGATTGTATGATTATAAGTCAATGGCAATACGTACTTGATAAATGCAATTCTATTTTACAAAGCATAGATTACGACAGACCATTAAGTAAAGCTGCAATAACAATTGATAATATTCATGATAACAACAACACAACCGACTTTAGACTATCTGAAATTGAATCAAAATCATATTCGGAAATAAAATGGTGGCTTTTATTTGCAATGTTTTTGACAAGTGATTATGATCATGTCGTTTCATCATTTCAAGAGTTGACAACGAATGATAGATACATGTCTAAGATTGTAGGAAATTCAATCGATAGCTTGAAAGCCTTAGATGATACTGTTATTAATAAACAATCGGTTATCAGGATTGTTGTGATATGTGTGATATTAACACAGAATAATAAGCAACGAGCAAAAATATGGAAAAATCCGGTCTTGGTTGAAGCATTCTATGAAGATCCATTGATTAAAGATTTCAAAGAGAATTTCGAATCTATTTCATTTCCGGAGGTTAATAACAATTTGATCCAATTGAATGGTGAGATTTCGTGGTGCAAACAATTAGATGATTCATTGAAGAAAACAGAATCATTATTAGTTCAAAAATCCATTATCACATATTTATCTTTTGTGGGTAGAGTTACATTGGACCATTTATCAGAATTCTTTTCAATTGATAAAGCATTAATTAGCAATTTCTTAATCAAATCTATCTCAATTTTAGAACTTCCTTTGGTATACGATACAAAGACTGAAGTTATCGAATTTAAATCAGACGGATCTCGTCGTTATCAACAAGAATTCATCATTAAATTGCATCAAAATGTAGAGGATGAAATCTTACGCATTCAAGCTTTAAAATTGAATAATATCATTAACAACGATGATAACAATAGTGTCTAAACCTATTTGTTTAATGTAAGTTTATAGAATCTACCGTTGTATAAAGTTTAATTTATTTTCTAATTACAAGCTATAAATATCAGTGACTTCTTCAGTCAATTTAGTGGTGACACCACTTCTAGCGATACTTTCGATATCAACGACTTCCTTTGCAGCTTCAGCAGTTAAAACGACATGAACGTCATCACCGACGGCAACATCATCTTCGATACGAATACCCATACCACGGAATTCTGCTGGCCAACGATCATCATCTGGAACGTAAACACCAGGTTCGACAGTAACGACTTGACCTTTACGTAATTGTGCACCACGAGAATATAATGGACAATCATGAACATCCAATCCAAGATTATGACCTATGTAATGTGGATATAGATATTTGGAAACCTCCCAACTTTGTAAATCATTAAAACCGACATTTCTTAATTCTGCAGTTAATAAATCGACACTCAAGTTATGTAAATCGTTTAATGAATTACCCTTATTAACTTGACATTCACGAATGATTCTTCTTTGAACGCTTAATAAAGCTTCATATAATTCAGTTTGGGCTGGGGTGAATTCACCATTAACTGGCCAAGTACGTGAGATATCAGCACAGTAACCACCTAAGTTACCAGCTGCATCGACAAGGACCATATCTCCGTCTTTGAACAAATCGTCATTTCTAACATAATGGATACAAAGTGCATGAGAACCACCTGCGACAACAGGGAAATATGCTGATTTATCACATCCACCACTGATGAATCTGTACTCAAGGAAGGAGTGTAAACCCTTTTCAGATTTGAAACTCTTTGCATATGCTTCATTATAAGCACGACCAGAGATTTTACCTGCCAATCTCATCATTTTCAATTCTGAATTTGATTTAATAACTCTTAAATTTGTAACTAAAGGACCTAAAGGTTTAATAGAGAATCCTTGTTTGGAGTGTTTACGTAATGTTTCTTCAACATTAGCTCTGTTTGTTGGCTTGCTGTTGTCGTTTGTGATTGTTGATGGGAACATACGCTCGAAAAAGTTGGTGGATTTACCACTGGCGCCACTTGCACCTCCAATATCATAATAAACATCAGTATAATTTCTTAAAACTTTATCTAAATGTGAAGGAAATTGTTGGATTCCAACTGCAACATCTGCATTAAAGATTTCTTGGACACCTTTAACACCTGTTCTTTCACCTTCCCATTGCTCAGCTGAAGGATCGGAATCAGGAACGGCCATATGGAAGATATGATCTTGTGGATCATCTGAGTTTGCAGGTCTTTCAATGATTGCAACAGAATCTGGTTCATTCCAACCAGTTAAGTAGTAGAGATCTGTGTTTTGTTGGAATTGATAGAAGACGGATCCGGATGCGTATTTGATTGAAGAACCAGGCAAGATGGCTATCGAACCCTTTGGTATGCTTTCTGCAAGTCTCAAACGACGTTGATAGTATTCCTTTGCAGATATGCCGGGTGTGAGATCGCCGGCTCTGACGAGATGTGGACGGGTTTCAAAGATGGGCTGTCCTGAACGGAACGCCGAGGAGTAGTGTCTTCTTATGGCCTTGAACATCCTTGTCTCTCTGTGTGCTCTGAGGTCCCCTTGACAGAGGCTTCTGTGAAAAGGAGTCTACTGATACACCAACGGAGACGCATCCGAGTTCTCCACTCTCAGTCTCCACCCGCCGCAAGACGCAAAAACCGCACGAGTCGAGTTTTTCACCGAAATTTCAGGCGTTTCCCCAAATCAGAGGGTGGACCCTTGAGAATGAGATGGGTTTGTGATGAATGTGGGAATAGAGGGGGGATGAAACACAGTGTACTATCCAAATGGTGGTATACGGGGGTATAATGTACTGTATCACTGTATATCACTGTATAACTGAACATTCAAGGAATCTGCCACCTTTAACATGCCAGATCAATACCATTCCAACCCCAACCCTATTGCCTCCCTCCGCAGACACGTTCTCCAGCTTGCAGAAGCCACGGTCAACGTCAAAGCCCCAATTAGAGACAAACAAGTGCCCCAAAAGGGAAGGTCTACTATTTTTAGGGCCACCGGGGCACTAAAGTCGTCTCTATTCAGCTGTCTATGCATTGTCTTCTTCTCACGAGATGTCTTTGTTCCGAGTATATGATGTCACCGGGGTTGGGAGAGAGCCCACAAACGTTGATTCGAGTGCACCGTGCAGAGCAAAATTGCACAAGCCCCGAAACAAGAGGGTCCTTCCGAGTCCCCAAAGTTTCTGATCTGGGGTCGGTGCCCACTCTATAGACTGACTTGGTCAACAACACAAGTACTCCCCACCATGACCGTGTTGTTTCTTTAGTGGATTTAGGATGTTCCTTTTCATATCCACGAAAAACCAACGACGATGAAACAACCATCTTGGAAATCAAACACATTTTGCATCATCACGTTCTTAGCAACATCCTCTAATGCCATCGACTTGATTGTCGGTGACAAAGACTCGGTTTGTGATGCTGCTACGAAAATCATCGATGGTATGATGGACTATTACGAAGGTATAAGATACGGTGGTACGGTTGGTATGTTTCAATCACCGTACTATTGGTGGGAAGCAGGTGAAATTTTTGGAGGTATGATAGATACCTGGTCATGGTGTGAAAATGATACATATGAGAGTATGATCTATGATGCATTAATCCATCAAAAGGGTTCTGCGAGTAATTACATGCCTACGAACCAATCAATGACGGAAGGTAATGACGATCAGGCATTTTGGGGATTGGCTGTAATGGAAGCTACTGAGAGAAATTTCACAAATCCACCAGATGGTGAAATTGGATGGCTAGCACTCACACAAGCTGTTTATAATACAATGTTGTCAAGATGGGATGATGAGAATTGTGGTGGTGGATTAAGATGGCAAATCTTCACTTATAATTCGGGCTATACTTACAAAAATTCGATTTCAAATGCATGTTTGTTCACATTGGCGGCAAGATTGGGGAGGTACACAGATAACGATACTTATATTGAGACTGCGGAGATGGTTTGGGATTGGATGGCCGATGTGAACTTTATCAAGAACACGAGTACTGGTTATGACGTTTATGATGGTGCTAATATTGTAGATGGAGAATGCACATCCATTGACACTAATATCTGGAGTTATAATATTGGTCTTTTATTTGCTGGTGTTGGGTACCTTTACAACCATACCGAAGATGACATTTGGTTAGAAAGATTAGAAAACCTCTATCTCGGTATCGAATACAACTTCATTAACGAATCAACGGGTATTATGTATGAGCATATGTGTCAAGAAAGTGGTAGATGTAATACGGATCAAAGATCATTCAAGTCTATTTTCTCGAGATGTTTAGGCCAAGTTGCAGTTCTGGTCAATTCCTTCCAAGAGAAAGTCATGGACATTCTTGAAACTTCTGCCGCCGGTGCTGCCAAATCATGTACTGGAGGTACAGATGGCCACACGTGTGGTATTAACTGGTCTTATGGTGGATGGGATGGATGGTATGGGTTAGGCGAACAAATCTCAGCACTTGAAGTGATCCAAAATACACTAGCATTACAAGTTTCTGCTCCACTTTCTAATACGACAGGTGGCACTTCTTCAGGAGATGTGAATGCGGGCTTGAATTCACGTGACACTACAAACTATAATATAATCACTGTCAGTAAGAAAGACGAGATTGCAGCTGGTGTTTTAACTGCGATTGTTTTAGTTACGTTTGTGACATTATGTATTTGGGTCATGATTTAGATATGTAAAATAAAAACTATTCAGCTTTCCTTTTCAATCTAGGAAGGACTTCCTTTATAACGACGACCAAGACGAGAATTATTCCACAGAATGCGGAGATTGCAAACTGTTTCCAACTTTGTACTTCACCTTTAAAGTACACGTATTGGAAAATGGTGAGAACGGCGCCTAATGATAAGAATAAGCCGAATCTTTTCAGTATGTTGAGATCGAGACTGAGGTTCGTAGATTTTGATTTTACCGAAACAAATTCTCTGATTGAGATGTAACAGTAGATGATTCTCATGAGCATATTGATCATATTAGCATAGATCAAGCCGTTTAATCCTTGATCGAAATTAGAAATGAGTACAACGAGCGATGATAAGAAGATGACGGAGTTGACAAACATGAACACGGAATAGTTATTGACCTTTTCCTCTGAGTGGAATAGGGACTGGAACAACGCCTCGAGTATACCATTAGACGCTAGCAATATGACGTAAACCCAGTATAGTTTGAATGCGGTGATTAGATGGTCGGAGATGAAGTTCTTGAACACGAGATTTAGTAAGAATTTTGTGTTTAATGGCGCAAATATGATCAATAATGTGAGTAAATAAGTGTATATTTTTGTGACATTCGAGAGACATTGGGATAGTTGAACGAAGTCCTCCTTTTCAGTCTTTTTGTCTTTGAATAAAGATCCGATGGTGATTCTTGTAGATTCCTCCATTGGCGCAAATAACATTCTAGCGATTAACGAGCCATAATTGGAGATAAATGAATAGTAACCTTGTACTCGTATGCTTAGTAAAGAAGTAGTGACGAATCTGTCGCCCACTGTAAGGAAGTTCTTGAAGATCTGTTGGACGAATATGGATTTGAAGTATGCGAATGAGTTTGGTTCGAACCAAGATGACGATTTCTTGTCTTCGGAGAGGACTTTTGATGGTTTGAGAACGGTGAATGAGAATGACTTCCAATATAGGAGATATATGGAGACGGAGTATGCAACTTGTCCCATTAAATATCCGAAAACATATGCATTGATATCTGTACTTTTGAGTCCGAGTTTGGGAGAAACGAAGATGACAGAGGAGAATTGAACGAGACATCGAAGGAAACCGGCCGAACTTTCGATTTTCGTTCTTGTTTTGAAATCAAGCTTGATGTATTGGTTGATGTTGTAATACGATTCTGCAAGTAGTTCTGAAAGCGCACAGACCAAGATGACGGCGATGACTTGGTATATGGTCAGCGGATAGAGGAGTTCGGATATGTCATGGTTGTTGCAGACGATTTTCCAGTAAATGATGGGCGTTCCGAGGAGTGTGTAGATGATGAACGTCGCAAAGGAGTAGTTGATTGTCCATTGGATCCGTGCCTGTTCCGGCGTCTGTGGGAGCTTGGCGACGGTGAGTCTGACGGCCTCTCTGGAGAGGAAGAAGGTGTAGTCGAGGACGAACTCCACGAGCTGAGATATGCCGAGAGCGCTCGGGGATGTGTAGGAGAGGAGGAGCTGGTTGAGGGAGAAGGTGAAGAGCTTCGAGACGAGCTGTCCGGCGACGAGAATGATGGCGTTTCCGACGAGGGAGGACATTGGTGTGTGCAGTGGACGGGGAAGAGGACAGAAGAAGAAGAAGAAAAGACGTCAACACCGTCTCCATCTCCACCTCTTCGAATAGATCCGAGCGGGCTGCGGAAGATGACGAAATCTGCGCGCCGCCGCTTTCATTGGCGGAGAGCTGGGGGCTGTGGGGGTGTTGAGCGTTGGGTGTTGGACATGGTGGAGAGTGGCCGTCTTCTTCTTCTTCTGGTGCCATTCCAGAGACACACAGTCACACCCACAGCCCACCACAGCCCACCACAGCCCACCACAGCCCACCACAGCCCACCACAGACACCACAGCCCACCACAGACACCACAACCACCCATGACAGCACACGAGTTCGAGCTACGGGAACAGGACCGCTGGCTTCCCATCGCCAACGTGGCCCGGTTGATGAAGAACACGTTGCCCACCACGGCCAAGGTCAGCAAGGACGCCAAGGAGTGCATGCAGGAGTGTGTTTCCGAGTTCATCTCCTTTGTCACCTCGGAGGCCAGTGACAGATGTCTCATGGAGAAGAGAAAGACCATCAACGGTGAAGACGTTCTCTACTCACTGCACACTCTCGGATTTGAAAATTACGCCGAAGTGTTGAAAATCTACCTTGCCAAGTACAGACAGCAGCAGGCTTTGAAGCAGGAGAGAGGGGAGATCAGACAGAAGAAGAAAAAGAAGAAGGTGGAGGAGAACACACATGTCGGCACCAACAATGGGAACAACCCCGACGACGATATGAAGAGTATACTACCGACACATGAAAATGACGATCTCTCTGGCATGCAAGGCGCCAGTAATAAACACTTGGAAGCCGTGAATGCAGGCACTTCCGACATGTTTGAATACCCAATGGACGAATCGATGTCGGTGATACGCGGGGATGATCTCGATGATGATGACGACGATGATGAAGATGGAATCAATTCCAGTAAGGACGAACACAAATCTGCCAAGTACGATCCGTACGTTTCACAGCTTTACGAACAGGAGTATGCCGGCGTGTCGATGAATATGTCCAATCCGGACTACAAAGGCGGTGCAAGCGAAGGTATAGCACTGAAAAAGTCCCATATGAAAGCCACTGGTAGCAACGAAGACGATCACGTTCATGTTAAATTAGAAGATGATGCTGACTTGCTGCACGACGACATGCTCGCAGACAAGTCTGCCGATCACAATAACAATACTAATGATCATACTGGCGGTATTGATCTTCCGTTGGACTCTGACACACTGGGTCTGAATATGGATGCCGTTGACGACGATGAAGAGGATGACGGAGACAATAGTAATATCGGTGTTGGAGTGAATGTGCATCTTGGAAACACCGAGAGTTTGGACGAGATCAACTCACGACTGAACCGTGATGGTATCACCAAAGGCTCTCCGAACGGGAATGACGGCGACGAAAGTGAAATCGATATCAATGCCAAGCTTGGAAATGATGCAGCATCAAGTACCGATGCGAAAGACCTCAAACTGGATGGCACGACCAAGACGCCTGCGACGACTGCGACGAGTGACTTCCTCTTGTTGAACGACAACATTGCAGGGATATCCGAGACGGAGGAGATTGTCGGCTTGACCAACGGCCACAGCGGGATGTACAGATTCGAATGACGTTGGTCTCTGTTAAAGTTGTTACTTATTACTTATTACTTGTTACCCATGTTACCCCCTCAATATATTCTCTATTTGTGTTTTATGCGTTTTGTAGTTGTATTTACTGTGTTTATTTTAGGTTTATCTGTTTAGTGTAATTGTATTTCGTCGAGCCACGGATAAGAATGGGTGTCGGAGGCTACGATATCTCTGGGCACTGGACGTGTGGTTTATCTGATCATTGTCACGCTGGGGCACACAACCACCCTCTGCAAGAACCACTACTCTACCATGCAACAACACTCTATAACATCACCCACTGCCAGCAAGACAGCCCCAACGCCCGTTTCTGCCCCGACGGGCCCCAGTTGCTCTTCCCACGGCCGCCGCCGCCATTGTGCGCATAGAAAAAATTGCAGTGCTCGTCAGGTGGAGAGCCTGTGTTTGTTCTTTGTTCTTGCTTTGCTGCGTCTACAGGAGTACGAGCTGATCTGTCTTCTCTGGATACTCTCTGGACATTCTCTGGACCACACAATTGCTCCGGCTCAGCTACAGCTACACAGACGAACACACAGCAGCAGATGCAGGGCGCACAGAAGATGCTACTGAGCGTCGTTGGACTACTCGCCATGAGCAATGTTGCCCATGGTGTTGATCTCGACCTTGATTCCTACGATTCCATCTACGAGGCATGCAAATTACTATCCTCCGGTTTGATGGACTACTACTGGGGTGACGACTATGGTGGAACCATCGGAATGTTTACCCATCCATACTATTGGTGGGAAGCCGGTGGAGCTTGGGGATCGTTGATCGATTATGCCTATTATTTCGACAATGATACTTACAAAGATGTTATTATTCAATCTATCATGTACCAAAAGGGTGACGACAACGATTTCATGCCACTCAACCAAACGACCACAGAAGGTAACGATGATCAAGTCTTTTGGGGTATTGCCGCCATTCAAGCAGCTGAACGAAATTTCACAGAATCTTCAGATTCTTCAAATCCAACATATCTAGAATTAGCACAAGCAACGTTCAATACTATGAAAAATAGATGGGATGATGACACCTGTGGAGGAGGTTTGCGTTGGCAAATCTTCACTTGGAATAACGGTTATGACTATAAGAATACCGTTTCCAATGCGGGGTTATTCCATATAGGTGCAAGATTATTAAGATATACAGGTAATGATTCTTATTACACTGATTGGATTGAAAAGACATATGATTGGTTAGTCGAAGTCGACTTCGTCGATGAAGACTTATGGTACGCTTACGATGGTGCAGATATCATTAATGACAGTTGTACCGAAAGAACATCCTATTTATGGACTTATAATTTAGCTTTAATGATTTCAGGTTGTGCTTACATGTACAATTATACTGAAGAAGAAAAATGGTATAATAGAACATGGGGGTTCCTTAAAAGTTCTTCAGTGTTCTTTGATGATTATGGTGTCATGTATGAAGCAGCATGTATGCCTGTTGATACATGTAAGACCGATCAAAGATCTTTCAGAGCATATTTTGCAAGATTCTTACAATTGACTGCAATGTTAGTTCCTGATACTTATGATACTATTTATGGCCATTTAGAAACCACAGCAAAGGCTGTTGGATTATCATGTGTCGGTGGTACCGATGGTCATACTTGTGGTATGAACTGGTCTTATTCTGGCTTAAACTCTGCTAGTTATGGTTGGGATGGATATTATGGATTAGGTGAACAAATGAGTGCATTAGAAGTTTTACAAGCTTTAGTTGCTAAGAACAAGCCTGCTCCATACACAAGTTCTAACGGTGGTTCCAGTACGGGTGATGCTGCTTATGGTAACAGTACTACCGAATCCACCGCCAAATTATTAGATTTAGACAGGGGTGATACCGCTGGTGCATCTATTATTACCGCTGTTGTTGGTATAACGATTATTGCACTTGGATATTACGTTATTGTTTAGTTTTTTTGTTTCCCGCCAATCATTTCATTACGTAGTTTTTTTTTATTTCATTATTGTTTATTACTATTTAACATTCACATTTCACATTTCTTAAAAACATTTTTCAAAGATTAAATTATAGAATTGTAGAGTGATCTAATATTATGTAAGGAATATTAAAGAGATAAGAGAATATGGAAAAGTAAAGTAAAGAAAAGAAAGAGAAAAGTACAGAGGATCTATAAATAAGTATAGTTTCATTAAATGGGGTAGTATATATATGAATTGAATGTATGTATCGTTAATTAATTAATTGTTTCATCAATTTTTTTGAGAGATAACTTCTTCTAAAGCTTCATCATCTGCGGTGAAGACAACCTTACCCTTGTTCTTATTGATGTTTTCTTCGTACATGCTTAAACCGATGGAACCTAATAATAAACCAACGGTTAAGAATTGAGCGTACATTCTTGCGGTAACGAATTTTTGAGTTTTAGTTAAAAGTGGATCTTTGTTAACAACGACCCATGAACCCCACATGGAAGCGGCCCATAAACCTGTGATGATCAGATATTTCTTTGCGGAGATTGTTTCGACAAGTTTTTCAGTTGTTGAAAGAGAATTCCAACGACGATGTTCTTGTAATAGACGTTTTTGAGAAGCTTCTGATGAGTACATATCATAATCGAATTCATTTGAACATAATTCACCATTGACGGATGCAAGGAAAGCTGGAGGAATGACGAAAATGGCGGTTCTAATAGACCATGGTAACTTGAAGATTCTTGGGTAATGACGTGGAGCAAGACCGAAAATACCTAATGAAACACAGGTACCAAGCACGAAACCTTTGATACCACCATGTAAGACGGTTGTGTTATGTGCGATTCTTTCTTCTTCAGAAATTAACTTCATTGTGCGATGCTGATTGGGGGGGATTTGTGTGGAGAAGGAGGAAGTGGGAGGGGGGAAGGAAAGGGGAGAGAGATGGAAGGATTGAGAGGGACCTTTCAAAGCAGAAAAGACAGGGGAATCGGAGGTTTAAATAGATCAAGATGCAAGACGGAAAGATAAAAGGAGAAAAAGTGAGTATGGCCTGTGTTTCCCGCTGAGGCAGCCGCAACGGTTGCCGCAGCTGGGAGCTGGGACGGGGTTTGGGAGCTGGGGCCGGCCGGTGCACGGGTGTGTGTGCGGGACACCTCACGCCCAATCGGATAATCCGCCCGGTGCCCGTGCTATCGGGATTCGGGACGGGACACGGGACGGGGGTCCCTCTGTCAGGTCAGGCATCTGCATGGTGGTGGGATATTGACACCACTCAACTGACCACTCACAGTGCCGCCATAGACGCCGTGTCATCTCTGCCCAGGGTGTGTGGCTCGTGGCCCGCCCGTTGCACGTTGTACACGGGTAATCCCCGGTTTCATACTCCGAGTGGACAATCTGAGTCGACTGAGAATCGGAGACTGTGCAAAGCCCTAAGCCCTCAGTGTGTGACAGCCCGTCTTGTCACGCCATTTTCCGTCTTCGGCGGGTTTCTGGCACCGCGTCGATTGACGCGGGCGGTGCACACCCGTGCACCGCCAGTCCGACAAGGGCTCAGCGGCCGTTACAGAACTTATCAATGCTCAGCACTTTCTCCATCTTCCTGACACCGGTTTCTTCTTCCTCTTCTATCAGGATATCATCGTGTTCTCTCCATCAGTCACCCCCATTTGCCATGACAGAGTCAGGGACATTCAACTCTTCACCGCCATGTTGCGTACATAGAAACGCCGACATTACTGTGAGTAGCGAGCACTAGCACCGGCACACCGCATATTTCCCAACGTTTCCCCTCATGTATTAACAGCCGGTGCCACAACTGCATATATGCACCATCCACTGGGTCTGTCGTATGGTACAAAACGCAAACGCAAGCATCCCTGCATACTGCTAACAAGCCACTAGCCTATCGGTATCGCATAGTGAGCGGTAACGGCCCGTTGATTTTTCAAAAACTCAACCATCGCTCCATCTGCTCGATGAGAATTCCAAATTTCAAATTTCAGGGCAAGACTCATTTCATTAGGTGACTCTTTCCAGACTATACTCTTACTGGGCACTATCTTTCCTGGTCAAATTGACTGCACAACCAACCAACATCATACCAATGGCATCTGCTGTCTTATTACACCGCTGCAGACACGCCTTTGCAAACCCAAGTTTAAGCTTGGTTTCCAAACTTCAATCAACAAGTTTCAAGAGAAGCTTCACTGATGCCATCTCTATCAATACCGGTAAACCAGTTGTTGATGAAAAATTACAAACTCCAGAAGAAAACAAAAACTACTTCTTGGAAACATTCCCATCTTTAAAGCCTTCAGACTTATTAGCAGATGGTACGCCAGATTACTTCAAATTGATCTTAACTTCAAGAGTTTATGATGTTCTCGACGAAACTCCAGCCAGTCCTGCCCCATTATTATCAAACAAAACACAATCAAATGTCTATTTAAAGCGTGAAGACCTATTACCTGTCTTCTCTTTCAAATTAAGAGGTGCTTACAACATGATTGCTAACTTATCCCCAGAATTAAGATCAAAGGGTGTTATCGCATGCTCGGCCGGTAACCACGCTCAAGGTGTTGCATACTCAGCTCAAAAATTAGGTATAAATGCAACCATTGTTATGCCAACCGGTACACCATCTATCAAGTTCCAAAACGTTTCAAGAATGGGTGCTCAAGTCGTTCTTTATGGTGACGACTTTGATTCTGCAAAGGCTGAATGTGCTCGTTTAACTCAAGAACATGGTTATACTAACATCCCTCCTTTTGATCATCCTTTAGTTATCGCCGGTCAAGGTACTATCGCCCTTGAATTATTGCGTCAAATCAAATCTAACAAATTATCTGCTGTCTTCGTCGCCATCGGTGGTGGTGGTATCATTGCAGGTATTGCATCTTACTTAAAGAGATTAGCCCCACATGTTAAAGTCATTGGTGTCGAAACTTATGATGCTGACGCAATGTACCAATCCTTAAAGGATGGCCAAAGAATCGCTTTAGATAAGGTCGGTTTATTTGCTGATGGTACTGCTGTTAAGTTAGTCGGTAAGGAAACTTTCAGAGTTTGTCAAAAATTCGGTATCGATGATATTATTCATGTCACAACTGATGAAATTAGTGCAGCTATTAAGGATGTCTTCGAAGATACTAGATCCATCATGGAACCTTCAGGTGCTATGACTGTTGCAGGTATGAAGCGTTACATTCAATTACACCCAGAAATCGACCATTCAACTCAAACTTATGTTCCAGTCTTATCCGGTGCAAACATGAATTTCGATCGTTTAAGATTCGTCTCTGAACGTGCAGTGTTAGGTGAAGGTAAAGAATTATTCCTTTGTGTTCAAATCCCTGATGTCCCAGGTACCTTCAGAAAGTTACAAAACATCATTCACCCAAGAACCGTTACTGAATTCTCTTGTCGTATTAGTGATTCAGATGCTAAATCTGATACCGTTGAAGTTTACACCTCCTTTGCTGTCGTTGACCGTGAGAAGGAATTAAAGCAAATCTTAGCAGCTATGTCTAAAGAAGGCTTCATCGGTCACGATTTATCAAAGAACGAAATGGCTAAATCCCATGGTCGTTACTTAGTCGGTGGTAAGAGTAGCTTACGTGAAAGAATCATCCATTTCGAATTCCCTGAACGTCCAGGTGCTTTAGACAAGTTCTTGGAATTATTAAAGGCCGAATGGAACTTAACTTTATTCCACTACCGTAACCAAGGTGATGATATCGGTAAGGTTTTAACTGGTATAACTGTTCCTGAAGAAGAAGACGAAAAGTTCCAACAATTCTTGGACAAATTGGGTTACAAATACACAGATGAAACTAACAACAAGGTCTTTGAATTGTTCTTAAAGAAATAAATGGACTCTCATTAACATAATTCCGAATATATAGTGTTATCCTTTTCTTTTTATTCTTCCCCTTTGTATTTAATTTCCCATTCATTCTTGCTTAAATAGGTTTAATGGTGCACTACTTCTTAGATTGTTCACCAATTAATAACAAAATAAAAAATATAGAAAATACAAAAGGACCAGGTTTTGTGTTTGTAACAACATGGGTTTAAGAACATGTTATATATTGTACGCAAGATCCTGTTGAAGTGGTGAGAATCTGGTCAACGGTCAACGATCAACGTGCAAGTTGGTGCGCATAATAGATTTTTTTCTAGCATGATTTTTGATTTTTAGTTCCTCGTGATCACTGTTTCTTAAGATACTATCTCCAATACTCTAAATTCCAGTCACACAAATACGAGCAAGACAGCACAGATGAAGTACTCTCCTTTTTGGAAGTCGTCCAAATTGGCAATAAAACCTGCGAAGGCACTCCCGCCCAAACTGCGGAACCTTTTAAAAGCGAGTCAATTCATGCATCTGGGTGCTGGACCAAGAACATTGGACAGTGTTATATCATTCATGCCAACGATAAAGCCAGGCAAACTCATCGATAATAGAAACAGGTTGAATTCGATAAACAGAATGAACGAACTGAAAACGACATCAAACCCACTCCCACAAGCTAGCGCTAACACTAATATCATCATATGCATGTCTCAACGAGATTTTCCAATTGGAATTCATCAAAGGTTCTTAGTATTACTTGCAATGAAAGGACTCGATTTGAATAAGATCCAATGGGTGATAACAGATGCAGACTTATTAGAGGAGTACCCAATGTTTCCAATGAAATTGGATGCATTAAATGAATCCAACATTGAAGTTTGGAAGAACCAATTTCATAGTGAATTAAACGTATATTTGAAATATTTCATCAAAAATAAAATAAGCATCGCAGAAGATGATGATCTGAAATCAGAATCTTCCGATTTGTTTCACACTGAAGTGAACGAAGTCGACGAAACAGGTCTAGATAAATTAAAGAATTTCAGCGTTCCATTGAAAAATATCCATTTGTTTTCAAACGAACTTCCATGGACGGCCACCTCTATCATTCAATCATTAGATTATGATCCCTTCGAAGCGACAAACACATATGTTATTGGACAGACAAATACAGGCAAAACAACATTGGTCCGTAGTATATTGGAGTCGTTCAAAAAGGAATTTGAAACTTATCAACCCGACAATCTTCCAAAAGATCTCATTAGTGATCCCAAACAAATAGACATTTCACCAACTGTTTTCTCATCAAAGTTCACAACGTACACCGTTCCAGGAATGAAAATTATTGATACCCCAGGTTATGTACGTACCGAAGGAGGAATCTACGGCTTGATGAGAAGAAACAATCTTCATTTGTTGAGAATCCCTAAGAAGGAGAATTTACCAAAATCCAAGACTGTGCAAGTATATCCACAGGTGTTATATAAGGGCAAACTCCCATTTGAAACAATAACCAGGATTAACATGGGAGGTTACGTCATAATTAAGCCATGGTTAGTCCAGTATAAAGATGATAAACTTTCACCACCAGGTCAAACTACAAAACCCCATTTTAAAGAAGCACCTCTTACAATAGACGTTAACATAGAGAGAAACATGCCAGGATGCGCAGAGGCATTACCTGCACATGAAGCAGATAGAAAGATGTTGAAGAGTGATCTCATGAAGGAAAAACACTGGAGAAGATATCTCGTTTCACAGACGAGGATGGAACTTGTGTTGGATAACATTGGTAGTTTCACCGTCAATGTTGCCGAATTACCTGAAAACTGCACAGTACATTGGGAAATCATGATGCCTGATACCGTTCGTTTCCTTTCTAGATCGTGGGATGCTGATGGAAATGTGATATTCAAGCATAATATCCCAATAACTGAAAAGGCTAGTAATATATTGGGCAGACTGAAACGTGAGACTCTAAAGGAAAAGTGTACATAGAAAAATAGATAATTAGAACCCTTACGATTTAGAGAATGGGGATCCTGTATATTTTAGACTGAAAATGTGGTAGACTCTAGACTGCCAGTATTTGTCAATTAATAACTTAGCTCTCCGGTATTGAATGCTCTGAGAAGAGTGCGTGCACGTGACCCGCTGACGTAAGCAGCAGTGGCGGCCGGGCTGTGCTATGAGCAAAGTGACATCACCCGGCCGGCAGCACTCTCTCCCCAGGAATCCGATTGTTGCCCCACCCAGAGGGCTCAGTGGCTGGCACCCCCCACGGGACGAGACACGGGCCCCACTGCAACCTCGATCCAACCTGAATCTACTCCGAAGTTGGTGAAGACGGCCCCTGTGTGTCTGGTTGGAGGGTCTTCCCTTCTTGCAACGAGTAGGCGGTGGCGGTCGAGTGTCCTGCAGTTGCCGGTCGTAAGGCCCCCACAGCCCACAGGCTCCACAAAAGAAGTGAAAATTTTTCAGCCTAGGAATTAGGCCCCCGTTCAGGCTGCTCCATAGGTCCGGCCGTCCGCAGGTCGCAAGAGCCAAAACTGCCTTATCGGCTGAAAGCTGCACATATCCACCGGTCTGCTGAACTCTGTTCTCCCTGTACTGTCCTCTTCAAACATACAATATCCCCCAGTCAGCCCCCCGGTGCATACCAGAGTCGTCTCCAGCGTTCTCCACGGTTAAGCAAGCCCTGTATATACATCCCTTTCTTGTTTTAGGCCCCACAACAGCAGGTCACACTTCTATAGACAAAAAAAGATCCTATCAGGGATAAACAAAAAAAATCACTCAAAAACTCGTACTACAAGAAACATGAAGTTTGGTGACTTTATCGAAAACAACTTGGTTTCCGAATGGAGATCTCAATACTTGGATTACTTTAAGGGTAAGAATAAGATAAAGCAGTTGAAAAAATTCTTGAAAACTTCAACTGAATGTCAATGTACCCTTGACGATTTGGACGAATTCACCAATACCTTAGACAAGTCGTCCGACTTGCACAGTATTTTCAACGGGAATCCCGACATCAATAACAAAAATAGAACAGACTACCAGTTCCGCAATTTGGGAGATTTACCTACGACTGGTTCAACACATTTTGATGATAACATGCATAGTAGTGATGAATATGAGCATGACTATGAAAATGAGAATGAGTTTAGAGTCGTCTCATTGGTTGACAAGTTCAACTACAGTGCCGCCAAGAACAAAAATCTCAATGAATTCACACCTTTACTTAGAGAAAGCTCTCCTTTCCAAAATTCATACACAAAAGATCGTGAAGTCAAATCCCCAAGCAGTCATGCAATGGAACATCATCGTTCATTATCAACAAGTATTTTATACATCCGCGACAAAAGAGCATCCCTCCCTGAAGAACATAAAGATTTAATCGATCTGGCAAAACAGAAGTTTATTGACTGGGTCGATATCGAACTTTTCAAAGTCAATAACTTTTACAAAAATAAAGAAATAGAATGTACTACTAGATTTGTTATATTATTAGATCAATTAGAACAGTTGAAACTTCATGAAACTACGTTTAACCTTATAAATTCAGAATCCACAACTAGTCTGACTACACTGCAAGAATGTATGCACCATAGTAACGAATCTACTAAAGATAGAGGTTGTATCCCAAAAGTGAAAGCAGATAAAATCTTCAACACTGTTTCAATTTTAGAACGTGTTCATTTCATTTTCAATTATTTCGAAATGCCAACACTTCCTGACTTCTTTTGGAAAAAGACTCTTGATCTTGATGATTCAGGACATTCTGCTAATACTGATAACGCTTCACATCATGAACCAGATTCTCCACCTCCTTTCATCTCTAAAATCATGATCAAAAAGGCAATTTGTGAACTTTACCATACGATGGAATTATTAAACTCTTTTAGAGTTGTGAACAGAACCGCATTCAGAAAATTGGTCAAGAAATACGACAAACGTTGCCATGATACAAAACTGACAAACTATATGAAAAAGGTTGATGCGATGTATTTTAATTCTTCGGATACATTGCATAAATTAACCGACAATTTAGAGAATATTTTCACAGCAAACTTTGAAGATGGTCACAGAAAAACAGCAATCACAAAACTTAGATCTTTCGCATCTGTTAAGTCTCACTACAGATCCAATTTCTTTAGTGGTTATTTAATCGGTGTTGCCTGTCCATTTTTAATCTTCTTCATCTTAGATGTGTATTCCAGATCCCAAACTGGTAAATATCCAGATGAGAAGTATGTTCTTCAATTATGGGGGTCATGGTTCTTGTTTATTTTAGCTGGTCTATTGTTTGCATTGAACTGTGTCGTTTGGGATAAATATAAAATCAACTATAAGTTGGTGTTTGAATTAAATCCAAATGATGCTCTAGACTATAAGCAATTCTTGATAATTCCATCGACATTGTTATTCATTGGTACCATAATGGCATATCTGAGTTCCAGTGAATGGGTTTTTCAATTTTTCGATTTCAAATATTTCCCATACATCTATTTCTATCTACTGTTATTCATCTTGCTTTGTCCATTTAATATATTTTATCTTAAGGCACGTATCTGGTTCATTGTGTCATTATTCAGACTTTTCTTGAGTGGTTTCTATCCTGTCGAATTTAGGGACTTCTTCATGGGTGTCATTACATGTTCTTTGACTTACTCTATTGCCAACATCTACATGCTCTACTGTCTCCAAAACATGGATTGGAATAACTGTGTCTCTTGTGGTCCACTGAGATCTTACATCTTGGGTATTTGCGCCTGTATCCCACCACTTTGGAGATCGATGCAATGTTTGCGTCGTTTCTTGGATACTGGTGAATGGTTCCCACATTTTGCAAATTTGGCCAAATATTTAATCACAACATTATACTTTTTCACATTATCAATCTACAGAATCGCCACATTCCGTGGTGCAGCTCTTGGTACTAATTCCTCACATATTGCTATAACTGGATTTTTCATTACTGTTTCCACAATCAACTCTTCATATTCTTCATTCTGGGATGTTTGTATGGATTGGTCATTGATGCAACCCTCATCTGATAATTTCTTATTAAGAGACGTTTTGATCTATAAAAACAAATGGATTTACTATTCTGCAATTGTCTTTGACATTGTTCTGAGATTTCAATGGGTTGTTTATGTGTTCACTCCATATAGTATTTCACATAGTGCATTGACAGCATTCTTTGTTGCCATTGCCGAATTGGTTCGTAGATTTGTTTGGATGTTTTTCCGTATGGAAAACGAACATGCTACAAACGTCAACCTTTTCAGAGTTTCACGTGTTTGTCAACTGCCATACAGTTATAATGACAACTCTATAACGAATTCAAAGGATATTCAAGAGTTCGTCAAAGATTCATTGGATTTGGATGTCAAGACTCTATTCCAAGAACACAACAATAATAACAACTTACCATTCATTGATATTGAAGAATTAGAAGACAGTCTGAATAACCAATCGATTTATCCATCAACACATTCACTGAATCCACAAATGTCAAACAACCTCAATACATCATACCAACCAGACTTGGAATCCAATGCTTCCTTACGTGATGCTAACGACATTCTACTACACGACAACGATATCGTTAGTATCTATAGTGCCGCAACACAACAAACGGGTGGTACGTTGGCAAAACCATCAGGATGGCAACAACTCTCCAGAATCATCTCGCGTGCACACACGAAGGAGTTCCAACAACGTAACACGGGTGCGAACAACAACAATCATGTTGGAACAAGCAGGGCGAACGTCACTGCTGAAGATAGTTACGATTTTGAAGAGCAAATGAACTTGGTTGATGATACAAATGGTGAAAATGCATTGATTGATGATGACGATGATGATTATAATAGCGCAATTTAAATCACATTCCTTTTATACATACATACTGCATTATAATTTTTATAAATTTGATAAACACATATTCGAGTTATTTAAACATCGAGTTTGTAATTGATTGAAGTAACCGCCACTCTTGTAATTCACAAAAAGGGGCTCGTCAAAAACAATTGCGCTTACGTAAGCGATAACCCAAATTGGGAAATTTTTGGCCACTATATTTTTTCTTTTAATTTTTATTAATATGACGTTTTCGTAATATACAGAACTAAATAAGATGTATGGTTGGATAAATATACTAGACTTGTTGAACTTTAGCGTATGTTGGAGGACGCAATTTACGGTTGATTGCCTTTGCAGCCCAAATTGGAATCAAACTAACTGCTAAAATCAATGCACATTGCCAATAGAATGAGAAACTTGAAACATAACTGAGTAAGAAATATTCAGACAGGAATGGGACACTACCGATATAGATCGCCAACGTTACTAATTCGGAATACAACATCGATTTGTTCCATGTATTGATTTCTAATGCAACCATTGCCAATTCGTTTAAAATTAATGCAGTAAATGAAAGTGCAACTAATGAAGAGAATGCACTGAGGTCTAAGCCAAGCAATCCTTGGGAGATACCTTGGATGACACCACCTTGGTAGATGGATACGAATAACCAAACGAGGAATGTCTTGAATGAGAGAGATTTACCCGCTGTCAACTCCTTGTATAGTTCAGGATATAATGTAACCAAGTTTTCACTGACATCATAATCTAAAACCAGAGAGAAAACAGGAGCCATAGTGTAACATGTTGCATAACCAACCATCAACCAACCTTGGTAGAGGGCCAATGGTTCAAAACTGGAAGAGATGGAATAAACGACTTGACAAACAGAAATGATCAAACCACGATGAATGACAAATTGTGCTAATTTTGCACTACGTTTATATGAATTTCTACCATGCCACAATAAAAGTTTTGTCAAGTGGCAGAATTGAGTGATTGAGAAATCTGCTGCAATCGATGCTTGTTTACCTTCTTTACCGACAATACCAACACCGACATTTGCAGATTGAATCATACTGACATCGTTACCACCATCACCGATACAACAAACTCTCTTACCTGTAGCTTCTCTAATTAAGATAGCAACATCGGCCTTTTGTTGTGGTGTACATCTACATGCAATGACAGCAGGTAGATTTCTGGCAATATCAAAGAATTCATTAGGATAGAAATGTAAATATGTTGATAAGGATTCACCGTCAATCAACAAACAAGAATTTGAATTTGTTCTTAAAATTTCAATTTGCTGTAATGCAATTTCTGGATTTTTCAATTTTTCAATCGTATGAACATATTGACCTCTTGAGATTAATTTTGTACTGATACCGATACAACGTGCAGTCTCAACTTTATCACCAGTTAACATCCAAATCTTAATACCTGCATTTCTCAAACATTCAATTGAAGATTTGACGTCCACTTGTAATTTATCTTCGACACCGGTTAAACCTAATAATTCAAGATCATATTCTAAATATTGAGTAACAACCTTTTGCATTTGAACTTCTCTCTTTGACATCGAAGCACTGGCATTTTCATACGCACTTTTGAATTCATTATAAACGTTTTGAGTTAATTTCTTTCTACCAATGACTAAAGTTCTTAACCCTTCACGTGCCATATTATTGGTTTCTTCTTCGAGCCAATCGTTTTGAACGACGATTTTAGCCATCACTGTATCTGCACCCTTTTCATAAAACCAATATTCATCTTTAGATTTATTGTGAACGACAATACCCATTCTCTTTGTATCTGAATTGAATGGGAACACTTGTAAGATTTCGAATTCATGAACTTTACCCGTGGATCCATGTAATAATGAAAGACTAGTACGATCACGCTTGATTAGAGATAATCCAACAGCTTGGGTGAATTTCACAATGGCGACTTCATCAGGAGATGCAGCTTGGTATTCTAAAACGTTATCTTCGACCGTTGGTGTGACATTATGACAAATTGCAAGGGTTAAGATCAAATCTCTGACTCTGATACCCAAATCACGTCTGGATGCAGGTTTATTCGAAACTTCATTAAAATGATTCACATACTCTTTGACTAAATCCATCGTATCACCAGTATACGAAACAGTACCTAAATGAATCTTTTTCATTTCCATTTCATTTTGAGTCAAAGTACCTGTTTTATCGGTTAATAAGTATTCGATTCTACCTAAATCTTCAGGAATGGTGGATGTTCTAACAATGGTATTTGGGATGTTTGCATCATGTTGGATTTGATAGGAATAAATGGACTTACCTAAATCTAAATTGACACGTAAGGAAACGGGTATAATAGTTGAGAATAAAATTAAGAATCTCATAATATCAACATACCAATCATCGCTGAATCCTTGACAAACGACTAAGCCGACAGATAACAAAAACACAGAAATACAGAGGATTTTCGAGATTTGATTGATTTCTAATTCTAACAAACCAACTTTAACTCTTGGAGTTGATGTATTCATTGCCTGTTTTGTATCTTTACCTGTATAAATGATGCAACCGATGCATGTACCTGACGCTAAGACTGTGTTTGCCCATAAGGTTTGATCGACGGTTAAACCAATAACGTTATCACCATAAGTCAAATTACCCAAGAATTTGTGAATATCTTTAGTTGGAGCTTGAGCTTGGATCTTAATCATTTCTAATTCTGATTCGGACAAGGACTGGGTTAGCGAGCATGCGACACGTAATTTCCAGTCTGTTTCACCGTCCAATTGATCGGTCTTAATGAAGGATTCTCCAGTCTTTTCGCTCGATTGGAGTAAGATCATATCTGCTGGGATTCTGATATCTTTATGAAGTTTAACGAGATCCCCACATTTTAAATCTTTGGACATGATCAGTTTGGAAGAGCCTAAAACTTCATATAGCTCGTTGTTTTGTTCTCTATCTCTATGACGACGTAATAAATCGTCGATTGCTTCCTTTGTCATTGTCACCGATAAGACGAAAACCAAAGGGACGACATAAGAGGACAAATAACCGATTCTTAGGGCAGGTATAGCTTGAGATAACGCAACTAATAAGAAGTACAAATTGAAGAAGAACTTGAATTGCTCATACAGGATGATTGGAAAGAATGAGAATGCATTATATTTCGCATTTGAAACTGCGTTTGTTGAATATATTGAATCCATGTGTGGTATTATTGTTCTTGATTTTGAATTATCCAAAGTGGACATTGAGGAATCGTCGTTGTAGTTGTCGTAGTCATCAGGAAGATGGATTTTTTTCTTATTCTGTAAGATCAGACGCTTGGTTGTATTGAAGACAGATGAAACACCCTTTGACCATAATGAATTTGACGAACTGTTGCTCTTTGTTGATATGGTATCTAAATTGGAGGCTGTGTTATTGCTGTTGTTGAGCATGTTTGAGTTGGAGTTGTCGGATACGAGGGATGGTCTGTGGAAGCTCTTCAAGGAGTAAGATTCTAGATGATCAGACGATTTATCGAGGTTGTTACTGTTGTTGTTTAATGCAAAAGGGTTGTTGTTGTTTTCCAACGCAAAATCAAGGGTATCTTCAAAATCTCGATCTAAGTTGAATTGGTTCAAGCTGTGATCTTGGGATCTGTTTATGTGGGATTCGGATTGCTGGGATATGATCGATTGGCTGGATTGATTGTAGTCGGTATTTTCTTCCTGTTTTGCTGTTTTAGAATTACCTTTCAGTGAGCCTGCAGATTGGGACATTGACGGAACGGTGGGGGTTGGGTGAGGACACTGCTGGGGTGGTCTTGCTTCTGGACAGTAAGTGCTGGTGTGTGATGTAGTGGAGTGGGGCCTGTGTGTCTTGAAGGGGCGATTGTGGATATGAAACCAGGCGTCTGGAATGGAGACAGGTGCCAGTTGTCAAGCCCAGAGGTGTCTGGCAGAAAGCTGCTGAGCTGCTGAGCTCAGCAAGCAAAGCGCGGTCCCGGCGGCCGGGGCTTTCACAGTGGAGTACGAAGTACGTGAAGGAAGTGTCGAATGTACATGTAGTTACGATATAGAAGGAGACAGAATGAGTATAAAGGGTAGAGGGGGAGGAGAGGGGATCACACTCTACAGTTGGTGATCTCGAAGGTGAGGATGTCACAGGCGCCGAGGGACTTCAAGTTGTCCATCTTGACGGCGATGTCCTTTCTTTCAACCATACTGCTGACGGCGACCCAGCCATCGTCTTCCAATGGAGACACGGTGGCGGCTCTTCTACCTGGGGTGATCTTCAACAACTGTGGTAGCATGTCTCTTGGGGCGTTGTAGTTACAGAGGACGTATTTTTGTGCGGCCAGTAAACCTTCGAATCTGGATTGGATCAGATCTAACAATTCTGGGTGTGATGGGTGTTTGGAGTAGATCAAGTGGGCAGAGGTGCCGATGATGGTTTCTATAGCGTGCAAACCTGCGGCCTTCATGGTTTCACCGGATTCAACCAAATCGACAATGGCGTCACCGACACCTAAAGCACAGGAGGCTTCGACGGAACCACCGACGTATTTGATCTTGGTCTTTAATGGCTCACCTTCCTTGACACCTTCTAACTTTTCAAAGTACTTTCTGGTCAAGTTGACGAAGGAGGAGACGATGGTCTTGCCGACCAATTGCTCTGGCTTGGTGTAAGGTCCGTTCTGTGGCACTTGGATCTGCAATTTGCACTTACCGAAAGATAAATCCATACCCATCTTGACATCAACGTCGGATTCCAAAACTTGGTCGTAACCGGTGATACCGATGTCACATCTACCCTCACCGACGAAGGTAGGGATGTCGGCAGCAGGCAAGAAGATCAAGGCGATAGGGAGATTGAGACACAAAGCGATGTCGAGTCTGCTGGATCTGTTGAATTGTATGTCTGCACCTTTTAACATTTGGGTACATTTTTCATAGAGTCTTCCCTTCTTTGGGACTGCGAAAAGCAGTCTGTCGGTCATGTGGTTCACTAAATCCATGCTGGTGTGTGTATGATGTGTGTGGAGTGTGCAGAGATGTCCTTCTGTCCAGGAAGAAGAGGCGGCTCTGTGATAAAAGATGATGAGTCAGTGTCAGTCGAAGATGGAAAAAGCAGGACCGGCCGTCCACGTGAAAAAAAAACGCTTAGTCTGCAGGGAAACGCCGGCAGCGGTGCCAAACAAATTTGAATTTGCCAGAAACGGGCCACGGGCCACGCGGGGAGCGCCGCCGTTCCCGCGGGCAGCGCGTCGATCGACGCGGGATTCTTCTGCTTACGTCAGCGGGCGAGGCGGTGACGTCGACGTCGACGGCGGATCTTCTTCGACGCCACTGAGATTCAGGTTAATAGTGGTTAACTACTGTAAGTTGGCTGGCTAATCAGCATTCAATAAGTAAACAGAGTATATAGATAGTAGATAATAAATAAATAGGTAGCATATACAGGGCGTCACACTTATAATTGACCACAACCGGTGATCTTGATTTCAGCTCTGGTCTTACCGGAGGAGGAACCAAGGGATTCGATCTTGGAGACAATGTCGGCACCGTCAATGACTTCACCGAAGACAACGTGCTTACCGTCTAACCATGGACATGGGACGGTGGTGATGAAGAATTGGGAACCGTTGGTGTTTGGACCAGCGTTGGCCATGGATAAAAGACATGGCTTGGTGTGCTTGTGGATGAAGTTTTCATCGGCAAACTTAGCACCGTAGATGGACTTACCACCGGTACCGTTGAAGTTGGTGAAGTCACCACCTTGTAACATGAAGTCTGGAATGACTCTGTGGAAGATGGAGTCCTTGTAACCGAAACCCTTTTCACCGGTACATAAAGCTCTGAAATTTTCAGCAGTCTTTGGGACATCGGAGTAAAGCTTGAAGGTGATTCTACCTAATGGTTGGCCGTTGGCGGCGACATCGAAGTAAGTGGTGGACATTGTGTGTGGGGTGTGTGTTAATCTGGGGATTGACTGCCTAGGGGAGGGACTCAGAAGAGAAAAGAGAGAAGAGAGAGAGAAGAAGAAGAAGGGAGGCACCAGGGGGACGGGGGAGTGAAATAGGACGGTGCATGTGAGAGCAGAGCAGCTCCCACCGCCAGCAACTGAAGTGAGAGCTGGGAGAGGCGATGGGATCGTGGGGGGGGCGGCAGGAGGGCAAATTGGTCGAGTTTTTCAGATCCTTCGCGGAGTCTGGCCACTGACTGCGACAGAGTTGGGTGTCGCGGGTGCGGGTGTGCGTCGATCGACGCGGCGGTTACGTAAGCTCGGCTTGGTTCGTTTTATTACTATTTACAGGAACTGTTGGTTTCGGCTATCTATACACACCCCGGCTCTACTGGCACAGGAAACGGGCGAGGTCGGCACTGTGTTTCACAAACTCGTCCATCTCTACGCCCTCCTTCAACATCGACATCTCCACCTTCTCGTGCTCCCCGTCGTCTCGTATCTCGAACGACACTGGAAGACCCTTGTACTCTAATTCCATAGTCTGCACAAGTTCAACCTTCACCGGAGAGTACTTCACCATCTCCATCTTGCTGCTCTTGCTCGGCTTAGGGAAGTAGAACGAGTACGGCTTGTACTTGAACTGTTGTAGCATGCTCACCAACTCGCTTCTTCTTCTAAGATCGTATTTACCCTTGGTGATTTGTGAAATGAATCTGTTGATTAATTGCTTGTTGATAACAATGTCATTATTTTCATTGGTCTCTTCGTCGCCTCGGAAATGCTCTTCTGCGTAGCCATTCAATAACCATTGATCCTTGTTGTAGACAAACATGGAGTTGTAACTGTTTTGGAACTTCAAATCAATACCATTGTCTGGTAATCCAACTTCAATGTTCTTTTCAAATTCACTCAAAAACGAAGAAAATTGATTCACACATAATTTACCATCCTTTAACTCGAATAAGATCTCAATGCTTGGATATTTCACAAAATGGTCAAAATTGCCTCCCCAGAATCCATTAGGGATTAACTTAACATAGATTTGTTTAATGAATCGGTTCATAATACCACCAGTAGCACCGAATAATCGAGAATTCTTGTCCATAACCTCTAGCTTACTAGCATTACGAACAACTTCACTGATATTCTCGCTGAAATACGAGTTCTTCAAGTTCTTGTCACCCTTTTCAAATAATAACTTACCAAATTTGACACTGATGACATTCTCCAACATTAACTTATGCTGATCATTCTTATTCTTGAACTCACATTTGTTGATCTCCTTTTCAAACTTTTTGATGTCTATCGTATCAAGAATATTGGAAGGGCGTTCTTTATTGACAACCTCGTCGATGTGGAAAAACTTCGCCTCACGTTTAAGATCCTTCTCCTTCTTGCCAGAATTATATTCAGCTTCCGTTTCAACATAATTGAATTCAAACTTTTCCTTCGCTTCTTCAACTTCAATCTTTAAATCTTGAACTTCCTCACTTAAGGATTCTACAAGAATACTTTCGTCACTCAACAAACTTTCTCTCATTCTCTTCTTGACAAGGGAATATCTGAAATAGTTCTCAGGATTGATATACCATGGTAAACTCTCATCGCTGACTTCCATCTTGATCAATAAATCCTTATCTGTTTTCTTCGCTTCGTCAATTAGTTCCTTCATAACCAAATTGTTATCACATCCATTTCTGTATTCCGTAGCCTTAAGGATTTCAATCTTTGCGTTCGAAATAGAGGCGTTCTTGATGGCAGATAAAACATATGCATTGTTTTCAAGGTTCACTTTATCAAAATAAACACCACATTCCTTTTGTAATGTATTTAAATCTAATTTCTTTCCTAATCTTTCGTAAAATTTCATAATATCGGAAAGATCAAGTGTGTCAGTAGATATGTTATTCAAAAGATCATTCCATGACGCTTGGACGAAATTGACGATATTCTTAGAACCTCTGACGACTAACTCATTTCTCGATTTTCCTAATGAAAGTTGTGCTCCTATTAATGACCAATGCTGTGGTAAAAACCCTCTATTACTTAAAAGCAAGAATAGATCACGCTTATTAGAAAGGTCAATTCTGGTTTCTTCTAATAAATCTTCAGTAGGATCTAATGTAACTTTTAATTGCCAGTGTTCCGATATAATCAAATTGATAAGTTTTTTCTTACTCATATTTTTCTTCAGTTCGATTTCTGGACATGCAGTTTCAATATATTCTCTGATCTGCTTCAATCTGAAGGATTTGTCCAAGTTCAAGGATAACTCGGACAACTGTTTGATCGTGATGACAGCATTGGTAGGCTTTAATTCCTCGATTATATTCACAAAATCGTCATTGGAAACGGTATATTTGAAATTCATCAAGTTCTTATAATCACGTTCGATTTGGAAATTCTTCTTGTTTGAGACATCAACCTGTGATAACAGGCTCTTTCTTGGTGTGAGTCTTTCGATGGGAGAATGCTTCTTTCTGATAGGTGCCAAAATTAGTTCACTCTTTGATGGATCCGTGTTCTCAACTTTTGGAGTATCTTCTTCGACATCCATATTTTCAAGTTGTTCGTTATGACTCCATGGTAAATCTTCATCAAATTCAGTGTTATTATCGGCATTTTTGGATTTAGTCTCCCATGGTAAATCCAAGTATTCTTGTTCTATGTGTTCATGTTCTTTAACTTCTTCTGGTTTCACATCATTGGTATCTAAAGGTTTGACGTTTAATGTAGAATTCCATCGTCTGACTAAACCCATCTGCAAGGGGCTGTTTCCAGCAATGGGGAAACGAGTCCTGCTTCTAATCATACACTTGCACCTTCCTAACATCGTCGGCTTGTGGTATGTATATGTATGGTGGCTATAATACTCAAGTTCTGAATTCCAAGTCGGGATGAATGAATGAATGAAACAAAGGTGAAATTTCACAAAGTCCACCTTCACATACAAAAAAATTTTCCCGCTTAAGCCAGACTGGGAGAGACTGAGACATGATTCTGCACGTCTTGTTTTTCCTACAGATCTTATGACGTGTACGCCTTGATCTCTTTTATTGATCTTCCCCCAATCATCAAGCAGGGATCCTTTGCCGTGGAAATATACAAAAATGGCAGTGATGGTTAAGAGACCTGCAAAAAAGCAGAAACTCAATAAATCCTCCCGATCCAAAACGAATTCACCATCGCTCTCCGGATCAGAAGAACAACAATCCCGTGGAGATACGAACAAAGATACAGAAACACCGGACTTGGATGATGAAATAAAACAAGAAGAAAGTGATGAAGATGATTATTCTGAGGAAGAGGGAGAACTACGACATAGAAAACAAATAAGAAATATAGGATTCAACCGTAAGATTAACCTAGATAATTACAAATATAAGCCAATTGAATATTCAGAAGAAGATTACAAACTTTTACAACAACGTGTCATTGATGATCCCCTCAGAGGACTCTTTTACTATGAATATTTAGGCAACAAATTGGGGCATATTCTTCGAATGGTGGCACGATCTTCGGGTTTGAGTTTAGCTCCTAAAAATCTTGAAAGGTTGGAAGTTATGGAATGGGAACAGTTTCTCGATTCATATCGTTTTGTTGCTCTTGATAAGGAACAATGGAGATTGACAGCTGGTAAATTGGACACATACATTTTATCTAAAAATGTGTGCATGTACTTTAAAGTGTTATCTTATCTATTGAATTCTCTCTATGTGGGTTATACAGAAAACGAAGAACAAATGTACCTTAAATTGGGAGAGAAGATGAGTATGTTCATTAGTCGATGTACCAGAGACTATTCGTCCCATTTGAACCATGTTTACCATCAAATATTAGGTAAAGAATTTAATGAATTCTTTGATTGCAAAAGTGGTTTTGGGAATAGTTTGAACTCATTCATAAAACGTGAATCCATTTACATCAAATGCGGCGATATTGACACTATTACTACTGAGAAATCAACAAACGCAATCAAATGGACCGCAGATGAAAAGGATGTTTTCTATGAAGCGTTGGCAAGGTATGGTATCAGTAATATTGAGAAAATTTCAGAACTCTTACCGGAAAAATCGGATGCCGATATCATGAATCTTTACAATGCATTATCCAACGGTTTAAATAAATTAAAATCGGACAAGAAACTTAAAAAGAAATTATTGACATCGGAAGATATGCCAATCGCTTATGAAATGAGTGAAAAGTACATTAAAAAGGAGGTAGATCTTGCTTATGCTATAGAAAGACAAGAAATGCAGCGGCAAAATATAATTACTGGTGAATATCGTGGGCAATATTATAAAGACATGGTATCAAATACCAGAAAACTGTTCAATCCGAAACAATTTGAGATATTGTTGAAAGTATTGAATGTACCGCAAAAGCGTGATGACCCAGTGATAAAACATAACATTATGGAACCTGCCTGGTTTGACCTCTATAATCATCTTTATGAATACACATATGAGTTAATGTCTAGACTATTCAAAAACAAAATGAATCAATTAACCATGGCTCAACAATATGAATGGGGAAACCTCAGAAAGTCGTTGAAACCTCCAGCCAATCCTAAGAAGATGGTGAAGATTTTAAATTTAAAAAATATGGATGCTGACGTTGAAGAAGAGATCGATTATTTTAAACCATATTCAAGTGAAGATGAAGAAGGTGATGAGTATGATAGTGAAGAAGCTGATTTTTACCCCGATTTCACAGCAAAACAATGGGGTTTAATGATGAATACTCATCCAAATGATATTACCATTCTTGATAAAAATGATATCTGGAAAATGGCTATCAACAAGGATGATGTGGAAGAAGTCACAAAAGAACTGAAAAAGGAGTACAATTACTCAACAAGACTTTGGTGTAAATTAAGTGGTATCGTTAGTGAAGAAGAATTAGCTAAAAGACTTCAAAAAGAAGCTGCGGCTGCTGCTAGCGTAGAACCTGAAAGTAGTGATGCTAATGAATCCAGTGACACTAGTGATGCTGGTGATAAAAGTGATCTTGACAATTCTGACGATGATGATGATGATGATTCAGAGGAACAATCTGATGATGAATCTAGTGATGGTGAACAAAGTGATGAAGAAGAAACCAATTATGATGCAATGTTGGGAAATGCGCAGCATATAGATGATTTGCAATCAGAAGATGAAATGCACGAGATGATTGCAAATGCAGAAAGTGATGGTGACTCCAGTTCTAATGATGAAGCAAAGTCAAATGGCAAATCACAATGGGGTGATAGTGAATTTATTATCTTGGATTCCAATACTGAACTCAATGAGAAGGGTATGCTTGATAAATCATATAAATCGGGTATCGACTTGACAACTAAAGGACATGAATATCTTCAAAGACTGTGTGCACAAGAAGAAGAAAGATTAAATCTCAAAGATTTCAAAGAGAGTATAAAACATGAAAATTTATTACTTACACAATTAGTATCACGAGAAGATATTGATGACTTAAATGCTGATGATTACGTAGAATTTTTTGCACAGGCAATATATGGTGGACCTGAAATAAATACGGATAGTTGGCGACCAGGAAACGGACCATCATCTATGTTTAGTACCATAGAAGTCAGGAAAAACGTCAAAAGTATAATCGCTGATATCAAACGTACAACTAGAATTACACCTACTGATATTGATGAGGAGACTCTCGAAAAGTTTAAACACACATTCAATGATTATTAATTCAAATCACTTTCTAGATTACGCTTTTTAGAATATATAGATTGCAGGTAGAACCTTTTTATAAAGCTAAATAGTAGTTTCTTCCATCTTCTTTTTAAGTTCAGCCATGTCAACTTCCTTGCCATCGGCAGTATCTTCTAAGTCTTCGCCAGAAGCTAAACCTTGTTCGAAGATTTGCTTACCTGTTAACCTTCCCTTGTGGACATTAGCATAACGTTCATCAAGACGCTTATCGATACCCATTTCCTTTCTGAAACCAAGTCTCCATTCTTCAAAACTGGCTGGTGTCACTTTAGTACCAGTGAATTTCTTTTGTTCTTCACGTTCACGTGCTTCACGTGCATCTAAAATTTCCTTTTCCTTAAGTTTGAACTTTTCAGTAAATTGTGTTTCTGCGTGATCCTTTAAGGATGATGCTAATGAGAAAATACTTGGCATACCGACATTGTCTTCTGCTTCATCTCTTATTTTTCGTAGTAGTTCAGCATAGTCGTCTCTGTCAAGTTTGATGGTTTCTATTAAATTTAAGAGTTTTTTAGACATGGTTTGATCATCGTCATCGTCGTAGTTTCCTTCTTCGTTGTTTTCATCATCCTCTTCTTCTGATTCGTAATTTTCCTCTGCCTCTTCGTCAACTTCAACAGTTCCTTCTATGATGTTCAATATTGGGACGGTTTCTGGATATTTTTCAGGATATGTAACGTCCAACAGCACCGCATGCTTACGCTTTGTGTCTGTGTCGAGTAAAATGTTGATTTGGAATCTGGTTGGTGTGAGAACGGTAAGTTCATCTGGATAGATAGATTGGAGGATTTCCAATTCCTGTTGTTGTTCCTCTAACTGTTCCATTGTGAGTGTGTGCAGATCTGGAATGGGACCCTTTCGGTTTCTCTTTTCTTCTCATCCCCTGGCATTAGGTGGTCAAGATGTTCAACATGAATCCTTCATTTTTTTCCTTGAAATTTTGATGCGCCCTAAATAGTAAGAGTAGAAAAAAATATTTCAGCATTTTTTTTCTTTCCTTAGAACCACTACCTAAATCCTTGAACGCCTGTACAATCAACACCATCTCGATCAGAGAACCAAACAAGCAACCAGAGAAACAGGTAGAATACAATGTCTAACGAAAACCTTCTCAATCTTATCCATCGTGCCTCTGTCGTTCTTCCGACCAATCCTGAACAAGCATTGGAAGATTTATTAGGTTTCAAAACCACATACGCAGAGAACCCATTATACCTCCAAACCTTAGGTGAAGCATACCTTGAAACAAGTGATGTTGAATCTGCATTTACTGTTTTATCAAAGGCATGTCAATTAGACCCAATTGCATCCGAAGGTATTGAAAAATTCTTTCATTTAGGTCAAATCATTGGTGGTGAAGATGGTGTTCAATTACTCGAAGTTGGTATTGCCAAATTGATCCAACAAGCACAAATATTACAATCTATAAGTCAAGGTGAAATCCAAGTTGATGATTCTTTAGACGCTAGTGTTAAGATCTTATTACAAGCTTATGGAAATGAAGAAAAGATTGGTGAATACATGACAAGTAAATTAACTCAAGGTATAGCCGCAATTGTTGAAATTTGGATGACTGATCTTTGTATGCTTCCACAAGCAGAAGCAGAATGTGAAAAATGGACAAGTACATTATCTGAATTGTGTCCAGAAAACCCAGAAACTCATTCCATCATTGCAAGTGTTCGTATTTCTCAACAAAAACCACAAGAAGCAGTTGAAGAAATTAAGCAATCATGGGAATTATTCCAAAATAAAAAGCATGCATTAGAAGATATAGCTAATACTACTGAAAACATCGATCCTGATGAAATAGAAATGATGTATATTGAAATGTACCAACCATTGGTCGTTTTAGCCAAATATGCAATTGAATGTGGTATGTTTGAACTTGCATCAGACATTGCATCATCTGCAAGAGATATTAACGAAGATGGTGTTGAAGCATTGTATGTCGAAGGTTTTGCTAACTACTTAGAAGCTTTAAGAATACAGAACAATGTTGCAATTGAAAGTGCATCTGATCTTGGTAGAGAATTTGAAAACTATCAATTAAACAAGAATGTTTCATCTGAAGAACCAAGTTTTGAATACATCAAGAATTCTCAATTGGCATTAAGTTCTGCTGTCAAATCATTATATGACGCTGACTTAGCTGCACAAATCGATGAAGAATTACAAACTACAATTAAATCATTACTTGAGACGGTTGGTGGATTTGTTGCAAAGGAAAAGGATACATCTGGTATTGATGAAAGTAATTGGGAAGCTGAAATCCAAGAAGATGATTAAAACTTTGTACTTTATTAAAGTAGTTGAATTTGTATATTTAAGTAAGAAAAGATCGTAACGTTACATTTTACATATATTGCTTCTAACTAATTACATGATATGATGTAATTTTTATAATGACAATTCGTTCATTCCTTCTGTCAAATTTTCATTATTGTCATAATCTGCTTGATTATCGACAGAGAGTATTTCAGGCATGAAACGTTGAGCATCTTTAGCATCTTCTGCAAATTCATTATATGCGTCAACATCATCTTCATATTCCTCATCGTTTGGATCTATTTCCAATATACGTATATACTCACTTGGCACCAAACCGGTTTGGCCCGTTGAAGGATCATGAGCAACGAGCCAACCATCACCACATTCATAATTTATAATCAATACTTGATCAGGAGTTAAAGGAAGTTCATTAGAGTTTTCTGGTGTAAATTCATACAGTGCAACAGCATGCAAGATATCTGTATTGTTGTTTTCTTCATTAACATATGCATAATCTTCATTGCCTGGTTCGTTGGATTCATAATAATTTCGTCCATTATTTATATTTTCATCGTGTATGTATCCTTCTTCGTTACCTTCTAATGATCTTGTATTTCCATCAGCAATGTCATTACTGTCTGCTCCACTTTGGAATTGCTGTTGTTGTGGATGGTGGTATATTCCATTGTCATCGTAATGTCCATATGCATTGTCCTCGCAGTGGTCATAATCTACGTAGTCTTCATCGTCTTCTTCTTCATCATCGTCGTCGTCTTCATCGTCATAATCATCATCATCGTATATTCCAAAATGTCTAGAGTCAGATACAGCATATGCGAAATCTTTTATGTTAATTAGGACATCATTTTCGTCTTCATCTTTGTATTCTTCTTGTTCGTCGTATGCATTTGTGTCGTCATCGTCGTCTCTATTTTCCATGTGAGCTGTTTCTTCCAGTTCTGCAGATCCGGTCGTGTGGTCTATATCTGGACGTGATTCTGGTATTCCTTGCCCTTCAACACCGTCATCTATCGTGTCTCCATCTTGCTGTGTATTTTCTGGTGTCTCTGGTTGTGTTGGATGTGTGGTTGTTTCAGACGTTTGCACCTTGGATGTCGTCGTATCCGTCGTTGTGCTGGTGACGGAATCTCTGGGAAGATCGGAGTGCACGTTGCCGTTGATGGGCGTCTCACTCTCGGGCAGCACTATATCTGGGTGTTGCATTGCTTGTATGTGTCTGTGGGTATCTGTGGGTGTCTGCTAGGCCTCTGATCCCCTCTCTATTGTCCTTAAAACGTCCACAAGACCACTCTGGAGAACACCAGAGACCAGAAGTCGTTCCTTGTCCCTGGATGGAACACTTGTTTTTTTCTCTCGCTGATTTGCCTGCTGGCTCGATCTGTGAGCTGCGTCATGAATTGGTGCTGGGATCTGTAGGCTTATGAGGGCAGAGGCCCCTTCTTTCTGGGCTCTGGGGATTGGGGACACACAGAGACGACACGGGCAATGACATCGGCACATAGACCCACATTTGACCATGCCAGGGGCAAGGAGAGGAAAGTGGTTTCCTCCGTCACCCACAAAAGGGCGCTCACGTCCCACACAAAGCTGAAGTTCCGGAACAAGAGAGCTCGCAAAAACGACGAATTCTACGAAGACGAGAACGCAGAGCAAGAACAGGAAGAAGATGTGACTGAAGGAAGGAAAATAGAAGGTTCTGATGAAAAGAGTGTTTTGGAGCTACGAAAAGCAATCGAAGGTGAAGATAAGAATGAAACTAAAAATACGTCAGATGAAAAGGTCAATCAAGATAAGGAATCTGCATCTGAAGAAGTACAAGAATACAGCGAAGAAGACGAAAGTGGGAGTGATGACGAAGATGAAGATGAGGAGGCATTACTCCGAGAACTTGAACTCGTCAAAAAAGAACGTGAAGATGCCAAAAGAAAGGCTGAAGAGGAAGAAATTATGGAACGTGCAAAGACGTCAAATCCACTATTAAAAGTCGACAACGGCAACAATGAACCGAATCTAACGACTGACGGGAAGGTTAAAAAGAAACCATGGAGATGTGTCAGACCAATGGCCAAGAAATCAGAGTTGACACAGAAAGACCGTTTTTCAAATGATACTTTAAAGAGTGATTTCCACAAAGATTTCTTAGATCGTTATACATCATACTAGGTTTGGGTAATAGTAAAATAGTTTTAATGTTTTATTAGAGTTTATAAAGCAAGTTAATCTATAAATGTGTACATTAGAAAATGATTCAAGAAAAAAATGAACAGGAGAAGAATTGAAAAAAAAGGAAAGGACATGAAGTTGTTTAGAAAATATTGAGTTGTTTATTAATGGGGGAGAATTTTAAATTTAAAAGACTCTCTTGAAGAAAGTACCTAAAATACCCTTGACTAATGGCCAACCAGAGTCAGCACGGACAGCATCACCGTTTTCTTCTAATCTTCTTAAAAGATATTCCTTGGTTTCTAAAGGTGGACCCCATGGAACGTACTTGATGATGTTCTTAGTGTTGTGGTTCTTGATTAAATCGTAAGTGATGTTATCAGCCATACCTAATAATTGACCAAGGACAACGTTGGAACGAACGATTTGAGCGTGCTTGCTTCCACCTAATTGCTTTAATAAGTTGGTAGCTCTTAATTGAGTGTTACCGTTATGGGATGCAACGACTAAATGACCAACAGTTGGGTTTTCACTGTTCATGTTAGCAATAGTGTTTGAAATACCAGCGTCATAGTTCTTATCGGTGTCTTCCTTAGTATCATGAATAACACTACGGTCAGCTTCGGAGTGAATGTAAGCACCACGGACAAGCTTCCAACCTAAGATATAGTTACCCTTTCTAGCAAGTTCATCATCTAATTTTAAAATTGAAGTAGATTGCTTTAAGTACATTTGAACGGTACCGACAATACAAGCATCACCTAAAGTTGGCTTACCACCAGTGGCAGAACGGTTGTACTTGGCCATTAAATCACGTTGTAACTTGTAAACACCTTGTTGTAAATCGTTACGTTCGGCATCGACGACAATAACAACGAATGGAGCTTCACGTTGTGGGTAGACAGCCTTTAATCTTCTGTTTTCAGCAACGGCGATATCACAAACACTTTCACAGTTCTTTAATAATTGGTTGTATTGGTCTAAGTATTTTGGATTTTCGTAGTTTAATAAGATTTCAGCAGCGTGTTCGATCAAACCAGTTGGCTTAAGGGCAACATAACCTGGTGGGACCTCGTTGATAACCTTAGAAACTTGACTCTTGTCAACACCAGAGATAACTTCTTCAATCATGGCAACGGTGTGTGGAACAAGTGCTTCTGAGACACTACGTTCGGTTTCTTCAATGATCTTTTCGATACTAACAGACATTTGCTTACCATCACATGCTTCAACAGTGTAGGAAATCATCATGTTACGGATACCACGTTCAGCTAAACGTTCACCGGTCTTCAAGACTTGTGGTAAGTTGTCACCACCACAGTAGTTTTGGTACACTAAAGCTCTGATGATCCAAAGTGGAGTGTGTGGGAATAACTTGATGACCAAGTTGAGAATTGGACGGTTGATAGTGGCTAAACCGATGACTAAGTAACCTAATAATTCCTTTGAAGTTAAAGTGTCCAAATAGGTCTTTTCATCAGCTGGACTGGCGTTCTTGAGGTTTGCAGAGATGGATGGTTCACCGGTTGTGGAAAGCTTCTTTTCGGTGGTGCTGGAGATATGTCTCAGTTGGGTGCCGTTTCTCAACACGCTTGAAATTGCTCTTTGTCTTGCAAAGGCATTGCTGCTGGCAATGTTCTTTAAAATGAGTTGTCTGTACATGGCAGTGTGATACAGGGATGCTACGGGATGGCTGGGAAGGAGAACAGAGGGTAGGCTACGGACGTCTCTGGGAAGAAGTGCTCTGTGGGCCCTCCAGCAGGGAGGTGGGACTCTTTTATAGGATCAAAACGGCTCTCCAGACGGGCTAACAGGTCACTTCTGCACACAATACACACTTCGTATCTCCCATGCCATCTCCCGTCAACAATTCCGAGGAGCCATCCCCGTCCCCCAGAGTGCAGGCTTCTCCGAGCACCGGCAGCCCTAAGCGAGCTCACGGCCCCGCAGCGCAAAGCGCAGCTCTTAGCGAGGCCCTCGCAAAGGGAAACCCTCGCCGACGCCCGGCTTCTCCGAGCTATTGTTGCCCGTTGACGGAAAATCTGCGATGCCTTCAGCCAAAAACGGGAATCCCGAGTCCCCAGATAACAGCGCTATCTTGTGTGTATGAGTTACAGTTATAAACAGTGTTATAAAAGACTAATTCATTTTAAATACTAACTTCACTTGGTGCAACAGACGCAATAACGTTGCACATTTGCAATAAATTCCCCCTAAAAATAAATGTGATAATGGTGGCAATAACAAAAACATTTCATTTTCCATTTTGATATGATCAGATAAGATAAGATATCAGATAAGATAAAAATAGGTTCCCAACTAGTTGTTTACACCTGCACAGTAGGCTAATGACCAGGTCTTAGTCATACCATCATCCAAGTAACTGCTGCTGTAACTTGAACCATTGAAGAAATCGTAAGCTGTAGCAGGATCATACAATGCAACATTCAACATTAAAACACCCTTCCAACCATCAGTAACACTGTCAACCTTGCTGCTTAAGAAGTTTTCCCATTCTTCTTTGACAAATGTTGGAGAACGGATAAATGATGATGCTGGTGTAATTGGTAACATATGAATACCATGAATGTATTCTTCATTAGTACCGAAATATGTAGTATGATCAATCTTGTTTTCAAACTTGATACCACTGGTGTAGTTACCGATATAAGTAGATGGCATGGTGATGTTACTTGTTTGGTATAACATGTAAGTACCAATGGATCTACTTGAAATTGCCAACATTAAATTAGCACGGTTTTCCATGTTAGTGTCGCCAATAACTTGTGCCCAAATCTTCATTGCATATGCAAAATTGTAATCTTCACTACTGGATTCTTCATCCTTACCATCGGCATAAACAGTGATACCATGTGCAAATGAATGACCAATGAAGAAATCAAAGTTACGGAAAACTGGGAAATAAGTATCACTTTCATTAGGGTTTGCAACATCTCTAACTAAGTTGTTAATCCAATCCTTGTTGTTTGTAACCCAAGTACCATCACCGACAACTTGATCAATCTTAGCAATAATTGCAGCTGCGTGGATATGATAACCGTAATGGAAATGATGATCATTGTAAAATGCATTACCAAAATCAACATCAGTATCACCAGATGACATACCACCAGTTGAACAAATACCACCCCAATTAGTTTCATAACAAAGTGGGTAAGTTTGAGAATTACCAGTAAATCTTTCCATGGCTGTCTTCATTGAACTTAAGAATGTCTTAGTGGTATCTTCATCATTCAAAACATAATACAAAACGTATAAGACATAAGCAAACTTATCCAAAATCTTACCAGCATAATACATGGAGTCGAGGTTGGATAAACTTGAAACATCATTAGTGATATCAAGAGTAGCAGCTGCCTTAATAGCACTTAATTCGTCAGTTGAATAGGCTGGAGATGAGAAGCCAGAAATACTTGACCATGGTGCCATGCTGATTCCAGTGGGTAAAGTTTCAGTCATTTCAAAAGTGTTAGTCAAATAACCAACCATTGTACCGTGAACCGTATCATCTAATGAAGCATTGGACTTGGTACCAGAAGTGGTGGTGGTAAATGACGCAACATGATGCGGTAAGGCGTACATCATAGGTGTAGTTCCAGAACCAGCAGTAGTATAGTTGAATGCATAAGTACCGGTGGAACCATCGACGGAGGCAGATAAAGTACATGCAGTTGGATAACAACCTGCAGCAGCATCATAATCACTGAAATCACCACAACAAACTTGAATGTAACATCCATCAATTGAATTAGAACCAACAATATGATTGGAATCCTTTAATGCAAAAGAACATGTTTGACTGTTGGTTAAAGTGACATACATAAGCCAGGTACTACCATCGTTCAAGACAATCTTGTACTTGTCAATACCAGTCTTTGGAGCGGTGTCACCAGAAACAGATGCAATGCCGACATTGGAATGGATTTCAGGGATTAAATCATTGTAAACTGCGGAAACCATACCCATACCTTGTAAAATTGAAGCAGTTAAAGAACCAGCACTTGTACTTGATAAGGCGACATCAATTGACATTTTCTTTAAGTTGGCTAAAGAGATTGAGACACCATTGTCAAAGTCAGAGGATCCTAAAACTAATGCCATGTTACCAGCAGCACTGTAGAAGTAAGATGCAGCACCATGACCATTGTCATCACCATAAACTCTTTGGTCGGCAGTTTGGTGAGAAACGGCTAAACCTAAGTAGTCGGTGGTAGTGGACTTCCAGATGACATAAGGATGGGTGTAGATGTAGGAATCTTGGTTGCTCAAACTGATGTTACCCCAGAAGTTGTTAGTTTGAGTTGCACCAGAGGTTGTAACACCAGATGGAATGGCAACAGTACTTGCAACTTGGGTGTAGAGGGTGGTGCTTGGTTGGTCAGTGGAGATTGCAGTGAAGATATTACCAGCTGTTTGAGCTGGTGTTGAAGTAGTAGCTGCAGGATAAAGGATAAGGAGATGTGAAGAAGGGTTAGTACTCTTATCTCAAATCTGAGGAATCATTATCGTGTATGGTTAGTATCGTACTAGTCATTGTAATGGAATGAAGCAATACACCCTAGCTAAATGCTTTAGGGGTGGAGAGTGAAAGAGCCCAAGAGGAAAGAAGGTGTGGGGTATCGAGGGAATGTGTGGGGTCCAAGAAGTGGGACTTCCCCGGTACTTAAATAAATTTCCAAAAAAGGGCAACTTTGGGAAAAAAAGATGGCTTAGTGACATTTCACCTCTAATTCCGGTAGACTCGGTTCTTTGGGGCCTGGAATGGGTTCGATGGTGCTCATTTAGGGGCCTGAAATGGGGCATATCCTGTCGGAATGGACCCCCAAGGGGGAAACACAAGAACGGGACGTGTATAGACATGCACATTTGACCTAAAGCATCTCAACACTCATCAACAGGATAGCCCACGTATCTGAAACGTTAAAAGCGGATTCTATTAAACTATGTATCCTGTATACAAAGAGTAGATAGATGTCTAAGTTAATAAGATGATTAGCAAAGGTGTCTAACTCAATTCAATGTGACTGTGATTGTGATTGTAACTGTGATTATGTGTCATGGTCTTGAATTGAGATTGGTATGGTGATGATCTGGATTTATATCAAGAACAACGTAAATCTCATTGATCAGTCTTGGATGGGTGTCTCTTCAGAAGCTTGAATTCGACATATCTCATAGCACCTGGTATCTGATCGTAACTGTACATTTCTTCTTTGCTTGTAGTTGGATCCATTATACCATAACTTCTGTTATTCATGTTTTCTCTAACCTTGTTTCTTTCATTATGTATCACTGACATTATGGTATTGTGTTCGGCTCCATTGTCAGCACTTGTCTGTACCATTTTGTGTGTTGCATCAGCGCATAGCTGCAGGTTTCTTGCAGCCTCAAGACAGAATCTCTCGGAGATCCCTCTGTTTTGCATCTCTTCTACTATACGCGGGTCCATAGTAGCGGCGGTGTGCGTAGTCGTATGGTATATGTATGGTCTGTTGGCGATGTGCCCTGGTGTTATACGGAGAACAAGGGAGCATCTGAATGGGATAATCAGGCCAAAAGTTAAGATTGCACAATAGTAGTAAGACGTAAGACACACAGTCACCCGGGAGAAAACAATTTAAAATTCAAGGCTGTGCACAATCGATAGCCAGAACATGAAAAATTTCTTTCTACACCAAATCAACACAAAAATCCAAAAACACCGTGTCTGGCGATTTCGACACCATTATCCGTTGGCTGTTATATCTAGCCAACCCACAACAACCAGCCATGAAGTTCGTTGCCCTCGTTTCCGGAGGAAAGGATTCCTGTTTCAATATCTTACATTGTTTGGCTCAAGGCCACGAATTGGTGTGTCTTGCCAACTTGTATCCACCTGAAGAAGACAATGACGAAATAGATTCATATATGTACCAAACTGTCGGTCATGATGTTTTAACACTCTATGAAAAAGGTATCGGAAAGCCAATGTACAGACAACCAATTCTTGGATCAGCGTCAAACCAAAATTTAGAATACAAGAAAACAGAAAATGACGAAACTGAAGATTTGTTCAAATTGCTTAGTACAGTATTAGAAAACCATCCTGATGTACAAGCTGTTAGTGTTGGTGCTATTCTTTCCAGTTACCAACGTACAAGAGTCGAAGATGTCTGTTCTCGTTTAGGACTGACATCGTTGGCATACCTTTGGCAAAGAGATCAAGGTGAATTGATGAATGAAATGTGTCAAAGCGAAATGGATGCACGAATTGTCAAAGTTGCCGCCATCGGATTAGATGAAAAAAACATAGGAATGTCATTACAAGAAATATATCCAACTTTACTGAAGTTAAATAGCATGTTTGGTGTTCATATTTGTGGTGAGGGTGGTGAATTTGAAACCAGTGTTTTGGATGCACCATTTTTCAGATACGGTAGAATAAAGATTGTGGAAAAACAAGTTGTCAAACATACTAATGATGATGTTTGGTATCTGAAGATCAAAGTTGGCTTTGAACCAAAACCTCATAATCAACCTGAAATCAAGGACTGGTCCCATTTCATCGTTGAGCCACCACTTTTAACTGAAAAATTCCAAAATCTGTACGATGAAATGCCTGTTATTGATAATACTGATAAAGAGACAACAATAGTTTCCAGAGGTGGATGTACATGGACTCAAAATGTCTGTGAACAGGATGCACTTATTTACATATCAAATCTGTACTCTGATGAAGAAACAGTAGAGGGACAAATTGTTGATATTTTCAACAAATTAAAGGAAATCTTATCTGAATACAAATTAGATTTTGCCAATATTCAATCATCCAAATTGTTAGTCAAAGATATGGCAAACTTTGCTAAGATCAACTCGATATATGTCAAGTATTTCACAAAACCTCTTCCACCAGCAAGAATCTGTGTTGAAACCAACTTGCCAGCTTCAATGCATGCGCAACTCTCTGTTACTGTGTTGAAGGATATCAACACAAAGAACGGTTTGCATGTCCAAGGACGTTCTTATTGGGCGCCATGTAACATTGGACCTTATTCACAAGCAGTTGCCAATAAAAACAGCGGTATCATCAGAATCAGTGGTCAAATTCCATTGATTCCTAAGAATATGGAATTATCATCCCAAGATAAGGTTTTGAGTTCTGTTTTATCATTACAACACTATGACTGTATCAAGGATGTCACTGGTTATAAACACAATTTACTGACCATTTGCTTCATCAAGAATGATTCTCTTGTTGGGATGATCTCTAATTTATTCGATGAATACATCACAGTCACCGATGAAGATAACAAGAGCACAAAGAACTTGGTCATTGTGCAAGTTACACAATTACCAAGAAACGCAGATGTTGAGTGGGGAGGAATGTGTTACCGTGATTCTAACCAATACATTAGCTATGAATCCGATTCCGAAGATGAAGCGGACATCAAGAAGAACGTTAAGGTGCAATATGTTGATAACCTTTCGGAGTTCAAGTTCAACGATAAAGATGCATCTGTCTTCTACGAGATTTACGGTAATCCTGAGAAGTTAGCTGGCATTGAGACCCAATTAGACGGTTCCTGTAAATACGAAGTATTCCCTGTTGTTCAAGCTTTTGAGAGATACTCCAGAAGTGGTGACAAGATAGCCATTGTGGAGATTCAATGAAGTCCATAACAGAATAATGTTACCTATCACAAACTTGCCTCTCGCCAACCCTCTCCAACCCTCTGCCCAAGCACGTGACCGGCTAACCCACCCTCGCACCGCACGCTGAGTGCGCCCCGCCCCCGACGCACACACCGCAAAACACAGTCACGCCCTCCCCGTATAGGAAATCGGTATGACTGATACGCGCGCAAAGGAATTTTGTGTGTGTGCATGTGTCTTTGTATGTACTCCAGATAGGAAGTGTTTTCATGTATAGAGCTAGCTAGTTAGTTATTGATAAGACTTTAAACCTTTATTATTTTAAATCCTTTCCTTTACCACACTTTGTCATTCCCACAACCCAAACAACAACTACACATATCAAAAATGTCTGCTGTCCAAAACCAACCAGTTGCTAAGTTAACTAGAAAGACTGCAAGACCTCAAAAATTAAGAGCTTCTCTTGTTCCAGGTACTGTTTTGATCTTATTAGCAGGTAGATTCAGAGGTAAGAGAGTCGTCTACTTAAAGTCATTAGAAGACAACACTTTATTAGTCTCCGGTCCATTCAAGGTCAATGGTGTTCCATTAAGAAGAGTTAATGCTAGATATGTTATTGCAACTTCTACTAAGGTTGCATTAGACTCTTTAGACTTATCTAAATACAACGTTGCTTACTTTGCAAGAGAAAAGGTTTCTTCCAAGAAATCCGAAAAGGACTTCTTCGGTGAAGGTGCTCCAAAGAAGGAAATCAGAGCTGAAAGAATTGAAGACCAAAAGGTTGTCGATAAGGCATTAATCTCCGAAATTAAGAAAACTCCATTATTAAAGCAATACTTAGCTTCCTCATTCTCATTAAAGTCCGGTGACAAGCCACACTCAATGAAGTTCTAAATTAAGAAGAAATATTTACACTTAGATTTACACTGATACAACTATTTTGACAATATTTTTTTTAAAAAAAAACAACCAACCAAAAAAAAACAACAAAACAACATAGACTACCATTTCAAAGGAAATTTATTACAGTACTAATAATTATTTGAAGTCTCAATCACACAATCTATAAACAACTAATATCAAATCTTGTGAAAGAACGATAAAGTCAATACAAAACAATGTTTGGTTCTAAATTCTCCCGAATAAAAAAATCATCTCTCTGAAGTTACAACTTGCATGGGTATATATGCAATGCTGTAATTCTCTGAACTGATCTTCTTTATCTTGGGCTTGGATTTCTTACACGAAATTTTATTTATTTTATCAATCTTTTTTTACGTCTTCTTCATGTTCTTATTTTTACTTTGGGTTTTCTTGAATAGCTCACGCTTTTACCAGTATGTATGTCTCTTGTGCATACCTCATATATAACTTTGTAATATACTATAATTAAAAGAAAAAAATTATAAAACTGACTTGTAGAATGTAGAAAGCGATGTTGAAATGTACCAGAAACCAAAACCTCTTTGATTACGTAACACGTATAATTGGGCTTGCTAAGAAACGTCTTGAAGCTGAGGGCGGCGGCCTTTCCCCATTGGGATATAACCCCGCTGAGCGCTGGGCGCCGTTACTAAAAATTACGTTATGGATCTTCTCTCTGGGGAAGGCAGGTGGTTGAGCTGACAATCAAGGGCAGGTGGCAGGTTCCGTCTCGATACATGCAGGGCTTGTGAGTTTCTCGTTTAGTCCTTTCGGATAGTCAGTTTAGCCTCTATTGTTCTTACATACCAGTTACTGGAAATGCACCAGTCGTTGAAAGGTATATCCCCAATGGTGCAGCCACAAATGAATGTGACCGCTATAGAACGGGCACAGATTCCCGAGGTTCTACCACATGAAAAAGTGTACACCATTCTAGTTGGTGATGAAAGATTCAGACTTAGTGGGGCATCTTTATCATACGATTCTCCTTCATACTTCACTGATTTCTTCTTGAGCTCTTCTGGAAATTCAAATCTAAGCATAGATAGATCGCCAAAGGTATTTCAAAAAATATGTGCACATCTACAGGGATACAGTATCAAAATCGAAGATGAATATGAATTTATCTATTTGTTGATGGATGCAAACTATTTCAGGTTGAAAAAACTAAAAGATAGATTGCTCATGGAACCATTCCATATCTCTGTTGGTGGACAAGCATTCAAGATTCCAAAGGAAATATTGTCCATGAAGGGTAACCATCCTAATTTCTTCAGTATCATTTACAACACGATGATGAGAGATCCATATGCAAATAATGAGAGCATGATAAGGCCACCTGCGATGAACCCATATGAATCGAACAAATCTCCAATAATATTTGCAGACTTACTCCATGGGTTATATGGTAATACTATTGAAATTCGAAATGAAAAACACAGACAAGATTTATTAACGGATTGTAGATATTATCAATTTTTTGGACTTGAACAAAAGCTTATCAAACATCAAATTTTAAAAAACCCCTTTACCACAAGAGAGGAAATCGTCATGGATTATCAAGATGTGAAGAAATCGGGTTTATTAAATGATACAATGGATTCTATGATTGACTCAAATGCACCATACACAATTATCAAATATTCACGACCCTACGTAGATGAAAACATTTATAGAGATTTGATTTTACAGCTGGAAGCCACAGAAGTCAATTTAATGGTGAATGCAACATTAAGATTTTCAAATTTGTTAATTACAGGAAAGATTGCCAATTCTTTAAAGAATTTACTTTCTAAAGTCACAGATGATTATATTTATGAAAATGAAAATAATTCCCACAAATTGACTGTCTTAATTAGAATGGACGATAGCGTTGGAAGCCTCAACGGATTAAGGATGGAACGTGGTTGGTTAAACACATTGATGGAAGTTAACAATGAAAATAATGATGCTGATCATATGGGTATGAACACTGAAAACAAGATCATTGTCATTAAATTATTGAAATCGCAATGGACGATTAACGTTCAAGGAAGAAGTAAAATATGGATGAACGGTTTGAAATTCGATGGTGTGTTAGATGAATCACACTTTAATGCAAAGAGGGAATTTTTATAACCAGGTTAGAATCTAGTTTTACTGTAATATATAGGATGTTATTATTCTTTTTTAAAAAAATAGACTTTACAAAACGATAAAATTAAGAGATTAATGTTCACGTCTCTTTCTCATGTAGTTAACATTGAATAATGGTATTAATTCTTCAATGTCACCAATAACAGCATCGTTTGCGTTATCAATTGCCTTTAATAAGTTTTCAGAGTGGGAGGAGACGGATAAGGTCTTATCGTCGTTGATTGTGAAGAATTGTAAGCATTGGCCCATTTCATCAGAACTGATGATTAATTTATCATTTGAAGAAGTAGCGGTGATGATATCGTTATTAACAGGGTATTCTTTAACAAAAAATAATTCACCATCCTTAGTCAAATCGAAAACGAACAATGATGGGATTCTTTCAAATATGATTACAAGCTGTTGACTTTTGTTTAATGGTATGATTTTAGAAATACAATATTCAACTAAATTGTTTTCTTCATTTTGGAATTTTTCTGGAACTAAATGTTTATCATTTAATTGATCTTTAACTAAAGAATCGATTGATATTGTGCTCTTCAATTCTTTGAACTCGCCTTCGTTTTGCCATAACCATGAACAAATGAATGAATCACCGCCTGCACTTACTAAGACTTTACCATCACACCATTCTGGTAACACGAAACATGAAATGAATTCTTTATGACCGAATAAAACTTTCTTAATGACATAAGAGTTTGGATAATGTGATATACGTATATGTTCATCTCTGTCAGCAGTCATGATGACTTCATTGCCGTTTTCATCAATTGCATTTTGAACACAAGTTAACATAGAAACATGACCTAATATTGGGACAATTTTACTATCATCTTCGACAGCTGGTTCGGTCATTGAGATGGAGTAAACGTCACCAAACTTATCGGCAATTATGATGCTGGAATCGTCCATAGATGTGGTAACAGCAGAAGGACGTTTGGACATTGGTTGACGTTTGATCAATTTGAAAACTTCTTCATTGTTAGATGGATTGTAATTGATTTCAAATACAACAACGGCTTTATCATTATCAGTTGTAACGATCAAATATTTGTTATTACGGGATAAGCACATGTCTCTGATGTATGTGTATGTTGGTGGTGCACCTGGACCAGGTAATGGTAACTTTGGCTTCTTGTTCATGATTTGCTTTGTTGAACTTGGTATTTGTTCTTCTGGAATTTGAGGATTGATTAATTCTCTCTTATTGTTTTCATTGACTTTATCGTCAGTAGAAGTTTCTTGTGCTCCCTTTTCGGCCTTTTCTCTTTGTTGTTCTTCGTATTGTTCGAGTAATTCTCTGTGATGCTTTCTAATGGTGTAATATGGATCAACTTCATCAGTCCAAGAACCTAATAATTTTGCATCATCACCTTCAGGTGTGAATTTAAATAAGAAAACAGAGTTGATTGCAGCAGCAAAAAAGAAATCTCCGGTCTTGTCTAATAGAACGTGTTGGAATGGGTGCTTCATTGTGTTTCTGTGGCTTGACTTATCTTATCTGGACCGAAGACTTCTGATATATACACATTGCTAGGACTATTATTAAGTGAAAAAAAGTGTAAAGGGAAAAAAATTTGAAAAATTCATGAGAGCTGCACAGCCTTGTTTTGGGAAAAATCTCATCAGCGTCGATCGACCGCATCATTTTTGTCCTTTTTTTACAGAATTTACAGCGATTTCGTCATAGATTTGACGAGATGCCCTGATGCTAAGAAAAAAAATGGAGAGATAAGATGATGTCCTAAGAGAAAAAAAGATGATAGGGTTTTATCAAATCTACTTTTTTCTGCCTCCCAGATCAGTGAGCATTAATACTAGGATTAATGTGTAATGACAGAAGATAAGCAAGAATTAACACATCCAACTATTGTTGATGGATGGTTTCGTGAAATCAGTGATGAATTTTTCCCCGGACAAGCATTTATGATTAAAGTTGAAAAAATTTTATATTCACAAAAATCTGAATTTCAAGATATTTTAGTTTTCAAATCTACTAATTTTGGTAATGTGTTAGTATTAGATGGTATTATTCAAGTTACTGAAAGAGATGAATTTGCGTATCAAGAAATGATTACTCATATTCCATTATTTGCCCATCCTAATCCTAAAAAGGTTTTAGTTATTGGAGGTGGTGATGGTGGAGTTTTACGTGAAGTTGTTAAACATGACTGTGTCGAAAGTGCCACATTGGTTGAAATTGACGATATGGTTATCCAATTAAGTAAGAAGTATTTGCCTAACATGTCACGATCATTTGATCATGAAAAAGTTAAGGTTGTTTTACAAGACGGTTTTAAATTTTTAAAAGATTGTGGTGAGTCTACATCATCTGATGATAAATACGATGTTATTATAACTGATTCATCAGATCCTGAAGGACCAGCAGAAGCATTTTTTGAACAAGATTACTTCAAGTTGTTATTCAATGCATTGAGTAAGGATGGTATTGTCATTTCGATGGCATCAGAAAACGTTTGGTTGAATATTAACAATTTGAAGAAATTAAAGGAGACATGTGAAACCATTTTCCCAATGGTGAAGACATGTTATTGTACTATACCAACATATACCTCAGGACAAATATCATTGATGTGTTGCAGCAAGAATGGTGATAACGATATTTCAAAACCAGTAAGAAAATTTTCCAGAACAAAAGAATGTGAACTGTTCAAATATTATAACAGTTCCATTCATTCTGCTAGTTTTATATTACCTAATTGGGCACAAGGGATTCTTAAAAATTGAGAATGGATTTAATAGAGTAACGATAATTATTTTTTGATCTATAGATTTTACATAATTCTAAACTAAACCAAGTTCTAAATTAAAATCCGAAAATGTCGTCAATGGCACTGCTTGACTTCTTTTTCTTCTTCTTTTCCTTTCCATCGCTGTCTTTGCTTTTCTTTTTCTTTTCCTTTTTAGTGGGTGTAGGACCGAACAAATCATCCATAACATTACTTGGTTTGGACTTTTTAGATGGTGGTTCAATGACGTCTTTAGGTTTTTCAACTTTTGGCAGTTTGATCTCTTTAATCTGTTTCTCTTTCTTTTCTTCTACAAATTGCTCAACGCTTTCAACATCTTGCAGGTCAATGGCTTCACCCAAATCATCCTCTTTTACAAGCACCTCATGTGCTTGTTGTTTAATTTTGATCTCATCGTTTGTCTTTTCAATAGCTTTTTGGAATTTCAAATTGACATCAATGCCGTCTATTTCAGATAACACATTAGATACTTTCGATATGAACCCAATGAGCACAAACCCTATATTTGTGAACTGGCCCAATTCAACAACACCCATAAAGATCCAATATGAACTAGGAATGGTTTTCTTGTAAAGATATTTTGATTCTTTTAACAATAGTGAGATTTTCTTGTTAATAAGATCTATTGCTTGTTTGTCTGTGAGTTTTGCGTGGAACTTTATATTTTTTTCGATCTTCACTTTCTTTTTATTCTGTATGGTTTTTTTAAAGACTTTCTTTTCTTTCATTTGAGAGAATTCATTCACTTTAATAAAAGATTTTTTAGTTGAATTGAACTGAATCGTAGATAATCTTCTCAGCGTGATGATTTCGTTGATGTCCTCCATTAAAAGCAAGAGCTTCCGCACGTGTCTGTGCAGTATATCTAGATATGACCACCATTTGGCAACTCTGTGTTGGTTTTTATTACGATGGTAAAGAAGATGTATGATCCTGAACTCGTTTAGAAGAGCTAGGTATATTTCATTGGTGTATGGGAGAGAGACCTTAACTGGCTCTATTCGGGCAAACGATTTGAAAATAGCGGAACCCTTATTCAGACTCATATGTGCAGTTGGGTTGTGGGAGTAGATTCATACGATAAGAAAGGAAGAAATACAAGTCAAATAGTTAGTTGATTAGAAGTAGCTTAGTTCCTAAAGCGGCATGGAGTGTGAAAAAATTCTAAACGCGACATGGGATGTGTTGCGGGTGATGTTGATGCACGTGACACGCGGTCAGTCCTTGCCTAAGTAGCGATTTTACGTGTGTTCTGCATAGAGGAGACATACTTGTGAAGACAGTTCTTAGGGTAAGTGGAGGCATAGAATACGGTCATTTATACGTAATGGAAGGTTAATAAGCGGATCGAGAGATGTGGTAAATTGGAGGTCTAGAGGTAAAAGTAGAGTAGTTCAGAAAACCAAAACTATTTATGGAGAAGTGGAAAATCGGAAAAGGTAAACAAACGGGAGGTGAAAAAAAGTGTAAATTGGGCCGTAAGTCGGTCAGTTTTCATGCCATTCTCCCCAGGAAAGTCTTGAGAGAGGTATCCACTGTTGCTCCATCGGCTGGATGTGTTACTGTGTATGTGCAGTGTATATACGTGTCTCTAGATGGAGAGAAAGGCAACATTTGCGACATGAGCCTTCTGTAGTCTTAATATAGCCAACAGCAACGCGACACGCTCTGTGGCGGTAGCGCTATATTTACATTCCCGCACCGGGTGCCCGCGTGCGACGCGACGGCGACGGCGATCAGCTGTTAGCGTTAGTTACCGATAGTAATAGTGTGGAGAGCAGAGCCCGCTGCCCGGAAAAGACAATGCGGTGCCGCCAGGGACGGGACGACGGGCGACAATGTGTGGCAACTCCGTCGTCTGGCAGATGTTTCACTTTTCACGTAATTTGTTGTCTTGAGCATTTGCAGGTTCCAGCTCTTCTCTTCTGTCAACATTCCATCCCGTTTTCCACTCCATCCCCGTCCCCGTTTCTGTCGCTTGGCCTATTTAAACCAACCCGTTCCCACTTCTTTCGCCCAGCTTTCCTCCTCTTCTTCTCTCTTCTACTTTCCACTTTACTCTCTGGACTCCCTCTTTTGCCATCCAAAAGATCCATATCTATTACACATTCACTCGTTTATCATGAAGTTCGCTATTTTCTCCGCTATCGCCATCGTCGCATCTGTTGCTCACGCCGATGCCGCTACCACCTCTGTCGGTGTCGTCACCCAAATCGGTGACGGTCAAGTCCAAGCTACCCAAACCGAAACTTCCACCCAAGTTGAAACCGTTACTTCTACTTCCTCCAACGTTGAAGTCTCTTCCACCTCTGCCACCATGTCTCAATACTCCAACGCTGCTCCAAGAGCCGTCGTTGGTGGTGGTGTCGCTGCTTTAGCTGGTTTAGCCGCTTTATTATAAGTTTGTGGAATATGAAAAACTTGATACCATGTTCGATACTCGATACTCGATACTCGATACTCGATTTCCAATTAACGCTACTCTATAGTTCTGTATAAGTCATTTACAACTAAATCGTGATACCTTTATCTATTTTGACATTTGACCGACTGTAATCATCCTATCGCCCCCGTATCCACAACAACTTGCCCATGTTCTAGAATATAGAGCACAGCCCGTTGTTTGCCTAGAGATCTCATCTCTCAGTATCTAGACCGGAAACACCATCGGCCGCTCCTCTCCGCACACACCAAATTGTCACTGAATTCCTCGGCTCGGCACGTTCAGCTCCATTCATTCTACACAATGCCCCCGTTCAGGTACATCACGTTCAGGGAAACCCCAATGGACTAATAGTTTCGTCATAGAAATGTAATCACTTGCAAATCAACACACACTACAAATTAAGAGAAACTTATGGATCAAATTTCATTTCCGTTCCAGCGTGCAAGGCTAGCGTGTTTAATTTTGTCTCAGGCTCAGATCTGGGTAGTGCACATTCCACACATTCTGGCCGATTACGTAAGCACACACCACTACATTCATTCTTAAACTACTACAACAGTTATGCTCTTGGATATTATGCTATCTACTGCTCAGATAGTTTGTAACTGTCAATTGAAAAGGCCCGTGGTTCTTTTTAGAACAGTGCCTGAAATGATACCAGTATCACAATAGGTGTTTCTAATTTGTTTATCGGCGAATTGTGTTTCTTCTGCCATCAATAGCATTGACATGCATATCATGTTCCTTACTTGTGAATATTGAACATCAGCCTTGGTTTTCATTTATAGATATCCAGCCTGTTCAATCAAATTTATTTGGATATTTTGCAATTGCAATAATAATTGATTTGGATTAACTGTTTCATCATTGATATTCAGTTTCACAGTTTATAATGCATTAACTTGTTGCTGAATGTGAGTTTTATTTAAGATTTGAGGATACTGCGTATTCATTATGTTGTAATATTGTTTGTTTCATAACTAAATGTTTTGTTCTTCAACTCAGGCAATATAGGCATCACTAATCGGCTTTGCTATTCTATCATATCACTATTCAACACATGTCATATACTGCTGTTTTATTTACTTTCGGTTTGCTTCAGTTCTAATAGTTATTAACTTTTTGATGATTCAATTAGATAATGATGGTTTAGGACTTGTTATTATTCAGATTAAACTATACTGGAGATCCACTTTGCGTTTCATTTGTATTTAAATCAGACTGGGAAGTAATGCTATTATCAAGAGTAGTCCCTGAGAAGAATATATATATGCTAGAACTGAGAAAGAAGTGAGAACGTCCATCCAACAGGAAACACCCAGAGCCTAGGAAAAGAAGAGCAGGATGCAAAACATCAAAACCAAATAACATTCATGTAGGCTCCAACCACGTACACGCTAGACAGCCAATACTTGTGGTATAACCAGCATGCAATATTCGAAGTAAATTACACCCGTATTTGTTATTAACTTCAAACCACAATTTCCAGAAGGAGTAATCAAGTGTTCTAATCTAATAGTCTTTGTATTCAATAGGCTCATACCGTGTCTGTGTGTTTATACTCTTCGGTCACAAAATCTAATAAAGGAACATTCAGTATGCTTAAATTAGACTATCTTTAATGAGATGTAATTTCAGGGCACTCTCGGATTGTTGTAGAATGGGGCAGTGGTTACAGTTTCCATTCTATTTCACCGACTGAAAAGTTGTTATTGGTGTGTTCTGTATGCTATATATATATATATATATACAGGGTCCAATGCCCTAAGGTCCCAGTTTCAATCCTATTGTGCAAATATTCAATACAAATTATTTAACATGGGAAGCTAGCATAATGTTTTAATTGATGGCCTTACAATAATTGATGGCCTTACAATAATTGATGACCTTAAATTGTACTGTAAATTTCAGTAATTTGGAACTTCAGAGAATCACCGAGAAAATAGGTTTCTGTAGCACAGAGAACTGAGCACTCCAGGGTCCAGTGCCCGTCTGATATCGGACATACTCTTTCATAATAGGCAATATGAATAATTCTGTTGTGTTGCAGCCCGCCTTGCCGGTTTCACTCCGGTTTCGGCGATTTCAATTTTTAAAATTGTAGTGTTCCATTTACGGTACTTTTTACTTTTATTCATAGTTTAACATAAAGTAGTCTATACTCTGCAACTCCACACAGTTTACAGCTTGCTGTGACTTGAGTTAGCCACTTCGTCTATATTGGTGAGGTTCCAGACCGTATGTAGACTCTTAACTTACGACTTATAAATCACAAATGAGTGTTCAATGTATCTCGGTGATTATATCCCGTATTTGAACTCTTATCTATACTCTCTAATCCGTAGTCTCTGAACAGTCCAATAAGATAATGATACTCGAAAAGTGACTCTGAAAAGGTCAAGTTGAGTTTATTATTAGTGGAGCTCATATCACGTGCCAGTGGCGCAACAGTGGCGGTGCACACTGCAACTCGGTCTAAGTCCTCAATGCGGAAAAGTAATGTCTTTGTTCTGTGCATCGCCACACACTCAATTCTCGAAGAAAGCGCAAAATCCGAGAATCGACTGTTGACAGCCTTTGTTTTTCACTTTGGATTTCTCCACATTTTACTCGTTCGTCGATCTGAGTGAATATAAACACACCACATTGTATAATCCGGGGGAAATATCGATTGGTGGACAGTTATGGTACCCTGTATAGTCTGCAGCACGCATAATACAGATACAATTACGATCTGTAAATCCAGCAGTTTTCTGATTCTTATAGTTAACACAAGGAAAATACACGCAGAAGCCCAATAATCCAACCAATAAGTCAATGCTAATTGCAATACATGAGAAAGCCCACTATTTTCTGTCAGTAAGTTGATTGTAAAGTAATTGAATGACCGCTTTATAAACAACATGCCCCAAAATTAACATTTTTTACGGTTGAGATCCCGGTCCGATATAAGATTCAGTTAACAAGAGATTCGATACTTTTCTCTGTTGGCAAATTTGTAATGTGAAAAATAACTCAACACACAGCTCGGCCAAAGAAGGTATTTAGTTTAATGTATTAGCAACTTCCTGTTAAAACTTATAACCTACAACATACTATCCAATACAACTTAATTAAATTCTATCTGTCTTGGGGCCTTTAGTAGCCAAATACACACTGATAAACCACGGCCTACAAGCTTTGAATACGATGTAACAACATGTTATACACACAGATCCCCTGAATTCAGCCATCGGTCATCGGCGCCCTGTACACGCAGATCTCTTTTGAATTGAACTGCCGTTCCTCAAACATGCAGACCAGTTCCCCAGGAATAAGTTATGAAGCCTGAAGCTGTAAGTTCTGACTATAAGTAGACTGTAATACCAGTAACAGTACATGTCAATTTCTCTATTACTGGCTACCCTGAATGCAATTAATAATGGGGAATGACAGCCATAGAAGGGTAGTAACTCTGGTTAATAGGTATGGAATAGTCAGTAGTGTGAAGTGCCCAATTTCCCTAAGAACCAATGGGACAGAGACATGCTCGGTGCTCGGGCTCGGAGAATGTGAGATCGAAGAAAGAACTCAGGGTCCAAAGACAGAATACGCTGAACCGAGCGCTACTCTCCTCGCTGCTCGTTGGTTGCTTTTCTTGACTGCTGGATTTAATGGAATGATAGACAATGGGGGACAGCAAAAAGGGTTATTTCTCTCGTACGTTAAGGACCCCAAACTTGTTGACACCTGGGTTTGACATTTACCTATTGGGGGAACTGCCCCGGCCCGGTCCACGCTCCACGGTCAACTTCGTCTAAGAAAAATGTGAATATTTTGAGGTCTGACCCTACCCTTCAGCCATTAGAAGTGGAATAATTGTCTCAACCGTAATTTTGTTGTTGTTGTTGACAATTTTACTAACAATTAACAATACCCTTCAAACTAAAAAATATCAGTCACATCTATCAAGTTTTTTATGTGGGCATTAGACTTCTTGCTTAATTTCCTTGGGGCACCACACTTTATCTCATATTCAGTTCTTCTGCTTCCTTTTCTATTTAAACATCCTAGGTTTCCCACTTTTTGAAAAACTTTTACTCCTACTTTTATCTACTGTGTTTTTATTTTTCTTTTGCTCTTCCTCCTTTATCATCAACCAGATCCATTAAATCCATTCACTCGTTTACAATGAAGTTCTCTGTCGTCGCTGCTATTGCTCTTTTAACCTCCGTTGCTGTTGCTTCTCCAGCTCGTGGTGGTAACGCTACCACCTCCACCGATGCCGCTGCTGCAGCTACCACTTCTACTGAAGCTGCTGCTGCTGCTGCTGAAACCACTTCTTCCTCTGCTGCTGGTAGAGGCCACGGTGCTTCCTCTTCCACAACTGCTGCTGCTGCTGAAACCTCTTCTTCCGCCGCAAAGGGTGGTCGTGGTGCTTCTTCCACTACTGCTGGTGCTTCTTCCTCTTCGGCTGCTGCAAGAGGTAGCAAGTCTTCTTCCACTGCTATGTCTCAATACACCAACGGTGCTGCAAGAGCTGTTATCGGTGGTGGTGTTGCTGCTTTAGCTGGTTTAGCTGCTTTATTATAAGCGTGGTAACTTTTTATTTCAATACCTGCTATAATCCAAATGTACTATATTCAGTTTACTAACTTATAATTTTATAGTCTACAATTTATATCCCGATTTCCCTTAAAAATAATTTCGATAAACAAAATATTACAACAAAAATTCACCTTTTGGTTTTACTTTCACTTGACTAATCTTTTGGACAAATCAATCAATCAACCCACATATGGATACAATTTCAGTTTCACTTACACCCAGCTTAGAACTATAGGACATACAGCTTGCATTCATCGATATATGCTTAGAATATAAGTGCAGTTGAGGGTGCCCAAACTGATTGCTTACGTAAGGTTTAATGTGAAATTCCAGAATTTATCTGACAGAACACTATACATCGGGGATAATTATTCACTTAACAAACAGAAGATCAACAGAGTATTAATACAACATATAACAATTAAGCTTATTTAGGGGGGACATAGTATTCAGATTTACAAAGCCTGCAATGTCTCAAATTCAGTTCTTACATTGGAGATAATGAATCACAGATACAACAACAATTCATATTTCCAGGAATATAATCTGTTGGTAGAATTTTTAACCAGTATTCAAGAACAAATTCATAACAAACTCATGAAAATGGATAGTCATTTATTTGATGATCACAATAACAGGCCAACAGAACCACCACTATATACATCACTCTTTCCCTCTACTGACGTTCCAGCTACATGCCAACCCAAACAAAATACAACGATGGTGAACCCAAGAACTTCTAAGCTTTTTATATGGAAACGAGAAATCTTAGCAAAAGCACCACCGTCTTACGGAGAAGCTATGAAATTATCAAGACCACCAGAGTATGATATGTGATGCATGTTTTTATGAACACAATTGACACCACTCTACTAGACATTTGCATTTACACAATTCTGTATTAGATAATCATTAATAGATACACGGGTAGCCAAAAAGATTAGCTGTGTGATCTATACCCGAACCACGTGGTGGGAAAAGTGACGACAAGGTACAGACTTCACGATCCGGCCAAACAGAACCAAATCCAACTGTACCTCAACATACTCCGGAGGCTGAACCGAGGCCTGAAGAAAAACGCAATAAGCGGCCGGACCAAACGGCAGGAGAGACACATCCGCCACAAGAGAAGTGTGGCACTTCTGAGAACGAACTGCTGGACGTATATGTAACTGAAACTGTGTACAACCTCTATAGTCCGAATGCCGAGCCCCGAACCACCCACCGACACCCGTGCACTGGCACCTTAATTTCTCCTCCCGCGGCCAGCGCCCGGCAGCGCACGCTGAAAATCTCCGGCCCGCCAATTCTCCCCGGCGAGTCCCGTTGCCCGATCGGGACGCGGACCGGTGCTCCTATCAATGCGCTGCCACCATTTTTCCCTTTTTTCACGGGATTTTTCAGTAGGGCCCTCACATTATGGAGGACCGGTGCACCGTTTGCAGAGCGTGCCTCAATACATCATCACCCACCGCACTTTGACAGGTTGCTTGTGATGACTTGGGCATTCTATAAAAGAGCCCACATCTCCATTTCTCATTCAACAACACACTCTGCATCACTTTACTGTTTCCATCATTATATTCTTTTCTTCTTATACCATCACACAAACAAACAAATCAAATCATACACACAATGAGATTCACTACATTATCCGTTGCTACTACTACTGCAATTGCAGTTGTTAATGCTGCACCAATTGCCACTATGAACACTGAACAACCAGTCAAGGAAGTCTCCAAGGGTTTCTTAGACACTGTCATTGACACCGTCAATGCTCTTCTTGATTCCGAATCCGGTGATGCACCAGAAACTCCAGGTGACCACTGGAAGAAGATTGGTAAGGGTGAAAAGAAACACTGGAAGAAGATCGGTAAGGGTTACAAGAAGAAGTACGGTCCACCAGCCGATGAAGATTCCGATGTTGAATCTGAAGAAGAAGTTGAAGTCGTTTTAATGGCCGAAGGCGATGCACCAGAAACCCCAGGTGACCACTGGAAGAAGGTTGGTAAGGGCTACAAGAAGCACTGGAAGAAGATTGGTAAGGGCTACAAGAAGAAGTATGGTCCACCAGCCGATGAAGATTCCGATGTTGAATCTGAAGAAGAAGTCGAAGTCGTTTTAATGGCTGAAGGCGATGCACCAGAAACCCCAGGTGACCACTGGAAGAAGGTTGGTAAGGGCTACAAGAAGCACTGGAAGAAGATCGGTAAGGGTGAAAAGAAGCACTGGAAGAAGATTGGTAAGGGTTACAAGCCATCTCCAGAAGATCCATCTGAACCAGAATCCGATGTTGACTCCGAAGAAGAATCTGAAGTTGAATTAATGGACAAGGCCGATGATGATTACTGGAAGCGTTTCGGTAAGGACCAAAAGAAGTACTGGAAACATTATGGTAAGGAACAAAAGAAGCACTGGAAGAAGGTTGGTAAGCACGAACCAGAATCCGACCCAGAATCTGAACCAGAATCTGATGAAGATGTAGAATTAATGGACAAGGCTGACGATGACTACTGGAAGCGTTTCGGTAAGGACCAAAAGAAGTACTGGAAACATTATGGTAAGGAACAAAAGAAGCACTGGAAGAAGGTTGGTAAGAGTGAACCAGAAACCGAACCAGAATCCGATGTCGAAGTTGTTGAATTTGTTGCTGACGATGAAGAAGATGACTACTGGAAGCATTACGGTAAGGACCAAAAGAAGTACTGGAAGAAGCACGGTAAGGAAGAAAGAAAGCACTGGAAGAAGGTTGGTAAGGACCAAAAGAAGAAGTATGCACCAGCTCCACCAGCTGATTCTGATGCTGAAGTTGAAGAATACGAATACGATGTTGAAGAATTATTATAAATCCTTATTCAATAGGTAATCATCATCACGAACAAACAACACATTTGAGAACATTTTGCTTTTATTCACTTTAATTTAATTTTTTCCTGGAGCTTTTTTAATGAATCGGTTTATCCCACACATTCTATTATATAGTAATTTATATCTTTAAGACTTATATCACGTATTACGAACTGACGAAGAACAGAGGGCAACGCATCGAATGTAGCACGTAGCACTGGAAAGACGTTATCTTATCGAGGAGAGTTGGTGCATCATGGCGACAACCTCACTGCCTAAAGCGGGGAGTGTGTGGCTGTGCAGCGTCTGTCGGGGGGCGCAGGAGCGAGCAAGCCCTCTTTTGTTAGTCCTCCGGTCTTTGTAAGCATTACTCATTGGACGGAGGGGAGTGGGTGCAGTGTGGCACAGCAGCGGGAGGTGATGTAATGCAGTGACGGGTCACCCCAACCACTGCTATATCCACTGCTCCACCCAGCAAACTGCACACCAACACCCACCCAGGACCACCGCTGAGCCTTTGCACACTAAGTGGCGGGCCAATCGCCTGGCGACGGGAATCTGCAGGGAATCTGCTGGAAATCTGGGAAATCGGGGAGAATCTCGGAGCGCCCCCGCCAGAATGCGCAAATTTGCCGGCTGCGGATTCTCACAACAGCCGAGCTCTCACCAGAAGACTGAAGAGGCTGGCAGGCTGAACTGTGACATGTTTCTTTAGGTTTGCTGGTCTTGGAGGCGCAGTTGGAAGGCCTTCCTATAAAGACCTCCCATTCCCCAGACCACTCAGGGTTCTCCAGACATACTGTTACTTCCAGCCATGTCTGCTTGCAGTTGCCCATAGTCTCCGTCTCTCTCCCCTTCTCCCTCTCCACACACAACCACTCCAACAACTATGAGATTCACTCAGTTAGCGGCCACTTGCATCGTCATCTCTCTCGTGCAAGGTGCTCCTGTCAGATCTCAGCATGGTGAACGTCACGGCGATGACCACCATCAAAGACAACAACAACAACAGCCATTAGCTTTATCGGAAAGAATCTTGAAGACCATCTCTTCAATCTTTGAATCCGACGCAGAAATCGTCAATGTCGAACAATGGAACGAAAAGGAATTATCCAAGGATTACGATTCTGACTATGAATACGATTACGATTACGAATACGAGCAAGGTGAAGGTCAAGACGAATACGAAAACTGCGATTACGATTATGACTACGAAAACAACGATTACCACGAAGATTACTATTCTGGTGACGACTTCTCCGGTGACGATTTCTCCGGTGATGAAGGTTACGATTCTGATTTCGATCATTACGGCCCACCACCACCTCCAGGTCCTCCTCCTCCACGTCACTGGAAGCACCACGGTCCACCTCCTCCAGGTCCACCTCCTCCACGTCACTGGAAGCACCACGGTCCACCTCCTCCAGGTCCACCACCAGGTCCACCATACTGGGAACACCACGGTCCTCCACCACGTCACTGGAGAGGTCCACCTGGTCCACCACCTGGTCCACCACGTCACTGGAGAGGTCCTCCACCACCTCCAGGTCCTCCAGGTCCACCACCACGTCACTGGAAGCACCATGGTCCACCTCCACCAGGTCCACCACCTCCACCATACTGGGAACACCATGGTCCTCCACCACGTCACTGGAGAGGTCCACCAGGTCCACCAGGTCCACCACCTCCAGGTCCTCCTCCAAAGCACGGTAAGAAGCACCACGGCCCACCACCTCCAGGTCCACCACCACCACCAGGTCCTCCTCCAAAGCACGGTAAGAAGCACCACGGTCCACCTCCACCAGGTCCACCACCTCCAGGCCCACCACCAAAGCACGGTAAGAAGCATCACGGTCCTCCAGGTCCACCACCACCACATGGCCCACCACCAAAGCACGGTAAGAAACACCACAGTGCTCCACCATCCGGTACTTACCCACCACCTCCTCCTCCATCTGGTGTTCCATCTGGTGCTCCAAAGCATGGTAAGAAGCATCACGGTCTTCCAGGTCCTCCTCCTCCACCAGGTCCACCACCTCCAGGTCCTCCACCAAAGGATGGTCCACCACCTCCAGTTGAAGAAGAAGACTTTGAAGAATTTGCTGAAGAACTCGAAGTTGAAGAAGTTGAATTTGCTGAAGACTTTGACGTTGAAGAAGTTGATGTCGAAGAAGTCGAAGAATCAACTGAAGATGATGTTGCAACTGAAGAAGAATATGACGGTTTCGCTTTAATCTAAATTTGGGTATCTTTTTTTATTTATTTTTCCAAATCTAACTTTTCATTTTAATTAATTACAATCTTACAAAACAATCTGGGGTATCGACGATAAAACTACAACAAAATTCGAAAAAATATACTAAATTAAAAAATTCAAAAACAAGAAGTCAATATTTCAATCAATTGCTCAATCAACTCAAGAGTTTCAAATTATTTTATTTCATTTTAGTTCTTTAATTTCTTATATAGCTAACAACTAATATCAATCTACTTATTTATCGAATCCCTAGCCTGTAGCCTGTAGCGTAGTGTTGGAAAAAGATGCCCGATCGAGTAATTTCCGTGCTTTAATTCATGTTGGCGAATCACTCGCGGATAACGCACTTAAGCCCAGGGCTCACAATTTTGGCACCACAGATTGAAGCTCAGCGGATTTTGACAGCTTTCTGAGGTTTACACTGATCATGCGTTCTTCTTTCCTTTCACTACACACGTTTCCACGTCTCTACAACCACATCACACACATATACGAAAGAAATGCTATTGAAAAGAACCTCACTCGTCTGTCTTGGACTCTTGCTATTAAACACAATTGGGGGTAATTGCGCCCGCCAAAATGTATTGAATGCTGAGCACGAATACGTTCATTCCAGTTATGCTTCCAACGACTACGACGATGATCCATTCAAGCCTCCTAAGCACAGATACACCGACCGTGAGACGGCTAGCGAAGTTGCCAGAATGCTAGTTGCTAACAACACACATGCGATGATCAGCACGAAATACGAAGTCGGTAACGACACCACTACGATGGCCCTACCTGAATACGCCATTGACTGTCTTGACAGCGGTGATCCAGTCTTGTTAATGATCAAGATGAGCCACACTTACAGAAACATCGCCAAGTACGAAGGCTACGACAGCAGTGTCACGTACACCGTCGAAGACGGCTCCAATCCGGAAGACTGGCCCGGTGCCACCAAGGGTACGATGTACGGTTTGCCAAGGTTGAGTCTCCGTGGCCATTTCAGAGAACTCGCTGTCGAAGAAGACACACCTGAAGACTACTCGAGTCCATTGGAGATCCGGTACATCAGCAAGGACGAGCTTTCCGCCATCGAGCAGTGCTTCCTCTCTGCCCACCGGGAGAGCGGCAGCTGGTTCCCTGGTCAGAACCGTGTCCACAGCAGTGTCTGGACGGAGTTCGTTGTCGGCGGGGGCTACTTTGTGGGCGGGTTTGGAGGATATGCCTACATCGGGGAACTCGACTCTGGGGAGTACCACGGTTGAGCTAGCAGCAAGAGCCGGCGGATACGCTTTCCCTGTTGGGAAGGCCAGGCGGACGCGACGAGACGAGTCGCCGCTTATCTGGCGGGGCGGGTGGGTAGGGAGAGCTCCCGGACGCTGGCTATAATACGTTAGTTGGTGTCTGGTGTCAGTGTTGTTTTCTACTGGCTCTCTTCTTCTTCTCTTCTCCTCCACCCTGCTCTGCTCCCTTCCTCCTCTCTCCGTAGACACCCGCTATATACCCCCACCAGCAAGCAACCAGCCATGCAAATCTCAAGAAAGACACAACGCCAGGCGTCAATCGCCGCAGTCTCAGGACTCGTCATTATCGGTGCAGCTTCCCTCTTCTTCAAGACCTTCCCACATTTGAACCCATTCACCTGCCAATCCAAGAAGGCCGGCGATGACACCACCACCACAGAAGAGTCCGAACCAGCTGCAGGAGTGACCGAAGAATCCGCCGTCTTGGTCCCAGACTACTCCAAATCATCATACGAAGAACTCTCCGCCTTACTCAAGGAAAAGAACATTGCCATCCCAGAAAACGCTTCATTGGAAGACCTTGTCGAATTGGCAAAGACCATCTAGATCTATCGATCAATCGTCACACCGGCAACCACACATGCTACCCACACCTCATCAATGATCATCCCAACTACAAACACGAGACCACAGAGTTCCACATCACGACAATTTTTAATCAAACTCCACTTTATTTCTTTTTCCTCTGACGACATGGGCTCTCTGTTCTCCGTTTCGACCACGATGTCCGTGCCATGTCTACGCTGCCGCCGTGCCCGTGCCTCTTGCAATAAACACACGTCTCTGTATATTTTTTGATCCTTCTTCTATCTTTTATAAGCTCTAAGTATTTAGTTGATCTAAATAGTAGTCAAACCCCTCCATTCTAACCACGTCCCACGGCCCACACAAAATTTCTACTTGACGCGCACCTTCTGAGCGCTGGCACCACAGCTTCAATCTCCAGCTTCCAGCTGTCTATGTGAAGCTTTTCCAGAGTGGCTGGCCGTTGTATGGATGTCTACACACCTCTTTCCACCCCCATCTGCACCCTGCAACTAGTCCAGCAACCACAACTCACCAACACACTATGTCAGACTCAGCCACTTCTGCGAAATATAGACAAGCTTTAGACGATTCCTACGAATTGACACAGGGTGTCCTTGACAAACTCACCGAAATCAAGACAGGCAGAGATCAAACCTCAAAACCAAAGAAAGGTAACGGCCGAGGCTGGGCCAAGGCTGCGAAACCCGTCGAGGTCGATGAAGAAGAGATGACCAAGTCCCTCAAAGAGCTACAATCGAAATTGATTTTTGATACGATGAATTTAATCCAAACAAAGAATGCATTCAAGAATGATTTTTTCAATGTTAACGAAGAAAATATCAAGAAGGTGAAAATGGGTGACTCGAGTGCATCGAACTCATTCTTACTGAAATTGGATATCCAGACATTCAAAAACAACAAAGAATGGAACGTGTTGAACGAATCTATTTCTAAATTACCAGAATTGCAAATCAACAATCTGTTAGATTTCACAAATGACATGAAACAGGACACCGACGGCGAAGACGTCGAAATGAGAGACTCTACTCAGGAGGATGACTTCATCAAGTCGCTAGACATCCCATTAGAAGACGTCAAGAAGTTACTATGGAGCAATAGCAAGTTTGAAGATATTGATAAGTCCAAGTACATCATTCCTGCTGAATCCAATACTCAATTACAAAAGTTATTAGACGAATCAGATATCAAGAAGTTTAGACTCGTCCAATTACACGGCGGATACTACCAGAAGAAAATTAATATGATGAAGGAGATGGACAGAAAATGGAACTCGGAAGCCAATAAAATTAAAAATTTCATTTCTTCTGATATCAGTAAGATGAAGAATGAATTGGCTCATAAATTAGACGAGTCTAACAAGGACGAAGAAAAGGCCAAGGAATTCGAAAGAGACGGTTTGGATTTGAACCAGCATATTGTCGATTACGAAGCTGAAGAAGATGTCGAAGTCGAAGAAGGTGAAGCGGAAGAGGACCGTGAAGACGGCGACGTTGATGCCGATGGTGAAGGCGACGAAGAACAAGAACAAGAACAGGAACAAGACGAAGAAGAAGAAGATAATGACCAAGATGAAGAGGGACGGTCACCTTCGACGCCGGCACTCTCCACTCAGCGGGAAGAAACCCCGTCCATGGACGTCGACGGGGCCCACGAGTTGCCCGAAGAGGAAGGCGAGGCGGAGATAGAGGAATAGGGCACCCGTGCACCGCGACAGTCTGTTTTGTCGCATGTACCGCCTTTTTCGCAGCGCTGGCTGGCGCTGGGGACTGAGGAAAAGGCAACTGGGAGAGACGACTCTGAGACCAGACCTTTTATGCAGCCACCTGGGCTATCTCTGTGCCAGGTTCCGTTCTGTCCTTGCATTGCATTGGCTCTCCACACACAGTACTGGGATAAGGACATACACAAACAGGCACACCCCATCCACCATGTCCGCATCTCCAGATTATCTCCTACTTTCATTGCCAACTTCTTCAGGTTCCAGAGATTCCATCTATCAATGGTTAGAATCCAATGTTAATTCTGGTAAAGTTGAATTACGTGAAGTCCAATTCCCAAGCTTCAAGGTCGGAACCTTAGATTCTTTGGTCCAACAGAGTGAAGAATTGGCTAAGTTGGACTCTCAATTACACAATTCAATTGGTAAAGTTTTAGAAACCCTTAGTAACTTATCAAATAACAGTAATTCAAATAGCGGGAATGTCGACAGTATAACGAAATCATTGAAGTTGAAAGTCGACGGAATGGACTCAATAGATTACTTTGAAAAATTCCAATGGAAACAATCGAGATTCCGTCTTGACAAATCAATCGAAGAATTAATAAAGTTAATTTCTAACGAAGGTTTACAATTAGATGCAGATTTACGTTCTCAATATCAAATCTATAACAATGCAAAGTCAAACTTATTAGCTTGTCAACGTAAACAAAATGGTGATTTATCAGTTAAGTCTTTGCACGATGTCGTTAGTAAACAAAATTTCGTTATCGGTTCCGATCATCTGAAGACTGTTTTATTAGCAGTTCCAAACTCTCTAGAATCTCAATTCCTTGACTCTTATGAATCAATTGCTCCATTTGTCGTTCCAAGATCGGCAAATCAAATCTCTAAAGATGCAGAATATGCCCTTTATGGTGTTACATTATTCAAGAAATATGAAAATCAATTCTTAACGGCAGCTCGTGAAAATAAATGGATCCCAAGAGATTTTGAATATTCTGATGAAATAATCGAAAAAATGAAGAATGAATTCACTATTGCTCAAAAGGAAGAAAGTTCTCTTAAGAATGACTTAATTAGATTGGCAAGAGAAGCATATTCTGAAATTTCTTTATGTTGGGTTCATATTAAATTATTACGTGCATTTGTTGAAAGTGTTTTAAGATATGGTTTACCACCAACTTTCTACTGTTACATTTTAAGATTATTAAGCTCAAAAGATGTTGCAAAGGCAAAAGCAGATTGTATCGAAAGATTCGGTTACTTGGGTGGTAATGCCTTCACAAAGGATAACAAGGGTAAAGTTGTTAAAGATAATAGTTTACATGAATACGCTTCTTTGGTTGATACAGATTATGAACCTTTTGTTATATATGATGTTCACGTGTATTAAATAAAATAACATTTAGATGTGATGCTATAGTCACCTACAAAATAACCTTTATAACCTTTAATTTAAATAAAAAAAGTATTTCCTTGTAATATCTAAACATTGTAACATGCTACCATCGGATTCCGTCGATTATGTCTCAATGACTATGTGCTTTCTTACTTCAAATATCGCTTTGTGTAGTTCATACAATTCATACAATTGATCTTTGTAACTGTTTTTTGTAACTGTTTTTTGTAACTGTTTTTTGTAACTGTTTTTTGTAACTGTTTTTTGTAACTGTTTTTTGTAACTGTTTTTTTGTAACTGTTCTTTGTAACTGTTCTTTGTAACTGTTATTCATCTGTTCTTTGTAATCATTCTTTAGAAAGTATGCATCTCCAGCTTCAAGCAACAGCACATATGCGTATTATCAATAATCAAACATCATCAAGTGAGGTTTTGTTATGATTCAACGGGAGCAATGTCTTTTGAATAGTTGTAGTCTTCTTTCGTTTCAATCATCTATTATACAACTGGCTCTAATATTATACACTATGAGTAGATACAGCTCTATGATACTATTAATTGGTCTTCTTTGTCAATATACATGCTTTCCATCTCAAATATTCTAATGTGTAGTTCAGCTTAAGGTCATAATAGATATCTTTGACAATCTTGGAGCCGTCATTACTGACTGGCTCGAGTTTTCCTCAGCCCACACAGATCTTGCTCTTCGTTCATTATCTGCACTTCTTTCTCTTTGTAGTGTTCATATGTACTTGTGTGTAATGGTTTGTTGTCAGTGGTATGCAGCATTCAAGAGGATCTAAATATTTATTGCTGCTATGTACAGTTTTCAACATTCAATCATTGTGCAGTTCTTCTAGACTAAGTTCACTGATGTGAGTATCACCTGCTTCCATCATTAAGGTACAAGGGAATGCATAAGATAACACTCCTTTTCACCATTTGGAATATGGAAGAAAGCACAAGTTAACTCTGTCCTCTGTCCATTAGGATACAGGTGTATTAGCCGATTTGCAGTATGTTATGAAATGCTATTATGCTTTCCAAGGACGATGTCCTAACGTCTTCGTTCGTCTTGACATGCATACTCTATCCACCCACTTGTCCAAACGCACATTTAAGATACTTCTGAAAGTACCTGCTGCATGTTATAACAAACAATACTTATCCCAGTCGTAATTTCGACAACTGGCAGAAAACAGAGCACAGCAAAGCATTCAATTCCTTTTATTATCTCAATCAACGATCAGACAGACAACACACATTCTTATCTATGATGACTTGAATTCAACATAATCAACAGGAACACTGTAGCAATACAGACATCATTTACACACATTACTTGGCCAAATGTAGTATGCTGTCTATGCCATGCACCCAATCAGCGGGATGTGCTCTCGTTCAATGAGAGTGGACGATATTATACCGAAATCTGGAAGGAGCGACCTCTTCAGTAGCCCATATTCCCACTGAGTTGCCACCGAATCGATGATTCCAAATCGTCCAGATCTAAGCTGAGAAATGGGAAATATAGTTGTCTGCCTGAAGTTGCCGAATTGGCCGTATGTGTGTATTCTGTTTTGCATGTTTTGAAAGGTGTATCGTTTGTGTGTATTCGATGTTGAGGTTGCTCAAAATACACACTACATGTCGATATTTAAACTGAATTGCACAGGATGACTACATGCTTTACCCAGTGTGTTTGCCTTTCCAGATCATGAAAGAATACAAACAGTGACCACTTATGTGGATCGAAAGCGGTGGATATATGCAGACCTGGGTATGGTTGGATATATGGAAATGTGTTCATAACTAGTGCTCCCAACCAGTAGACAAGCACACAAGACACACTATACGGACGGCTATAGCCAATTGTAGATTATTGTCTGTCCAATCGAATGTCGACCAGCCCGTATAAATTACCATAGTAATCGTACTTCACCTCCCTGTTAAAAAACACAAATTGCTAATGTTTTAAATACAAAACTAAGATAAATACAAAAAATAATACACTTAAACTAAATTATAAAACTAATATTATTATGCAATGGATAACCTTCTATCCATGCATTTACCCATTTTTTTCCTATTTTCCATAATTGATTTTGCATCATCTTCACCATATTTTTTAATAAGTTTTGAATAGAATAAACCACATGCATTGCATAACGTTCTTTCACCATTTGGTCCTCTTCTCCATTCTGGTGTGCCCTTGGATGAACAATGCATACATTCCATTGTTGATGTGTGAACAGAGATTGGATTGTGTGAGTGATTGTGTGCATCTGTATTGTTATTATTATACTTGTTCATCGTCATATTTTCATCAAGGATAGGCAGTGATGGCTGATATTGATATTGTTGATAATGGTATTGTTGATATTGATATCCATAACCATAAGTATTACTCAGGCTTGCTGGATTTGGATTACTATTCACAGGGATTGGATTGATGTCCAATGAAGTCGAAGATGATAAAGAAGATGGGAATTTCGAAGATGATGGAGAAAATCTTGGAAGTGAAGGTGATGATCTCTTTGGTGACTGTAATACTTTGTTATTGTCTTTGATTGAATCATTATTATCATTATTGTTAACATTATTGCTATTGTACAGAGAAGAAGATAACATTATAGAAGTATTTGAAGATTGATTATTCTGGTCTGAAGTTAATGTTGGAGATAACTTGATCCTTTTATTACTTTGCTCTGATTGATCTACATCATTTGAATCATTGTCAAATGTATTCATTGCAGATAACGTTCTAACAGCTTGTTTTTCAATTTTGTTAAAAGGTTGAACATCGGTAATGTTTAATACTTTGAACCAATTGAGATAAACGTTTTGGACTTGTTGTAAGTGTTGATAACTCTTCAAAACCAACTCTTTGGGTATTTTATTTGGATCTGAAGTTGAATTCATCAATGCATCGATTTCTAATGAAGATTTAGTTAAATCGTTAAGAGCAGAACTTAAAACGTCATTTTTATTATTATAGAAATTGGCATTGGTATTTTGGTTCACGGGGATATTCAATGGTAAGACATTGGAAGAAGAAGAATTATAATTGGAATTTGAAGGGACTGTTGAAGAGGTATATAAAGAATTTCCGTATGATGAACCAAAGGATTGTGGGTTGTGTAATGGTAACCCCATCAAAGGATTCGAACTTAAACCTTGAGGCTTTGAGGATGAGTTAACATTCGGTAATGGTGGTGTTGTTGTGGTAGTTGTTGCTGTTGCCTGTGTCGGGTTCGATTGGTTTGAATTGGATGTATCTGCCGTCGAAGCTTGATTTGCATTTGAGAAATAGCTATTCATAGTTGGATTTGAAAGGAGTTGCTGTGGAGGCTGAATTGAAGAAGTTGAGAATCTTGGGAAAGTCAATGGTTCTTGATTTACAGACATAGATTCAACGTCTATATATGGATGGTCTTGTCTATGATAGTTTGGTAAGAAGTTTGGCAAAATACTTGGTATGCTTTGCTGTTGTAATGGCTGTTGTGCGGTATTGGTAGTAGCCATTTGAGAAGTTAATGAAGAGACAGAAGCTTGATTATCTTTGTTGCTATTTGTTACAGAAGGGAAATTGGTCATTTAGTAAAGTCCGAGCAGGGTATTTCAGAGAATATATTGATACTGTTTATGTGGATGGTTTTGTTTTTTCTGGCACTAATTGATGAAAGTTATTATTGTGCTTATTGGGTTGAATTGTATATCGTTGGATCTGTATTTGAACGGAGATGAATGGACGATATGATAGATAGATATCTTAATTGGAATTGATAGTTGAAGTGATGATGAGGAGGTGTTATGGAATAGACTAAGAATATTATTATTATTCGATTTGCGAGATTTGAAAAATTCAACGAGTAACTGAGTATTTTCTTAGATTGAGATTGCGAGAGAGAGAACTTGTGTGTGTGTGGTATGTGCGAGATGCTGACTAACGTGTTCTAATTAGTAATGCAAGTTGAGAGATAGGTAAGTGTAGGCGATGTGTGAATCTGTGTTACCGAAGACGGAATGCTATGAGGACTTGTGGAGGAAACAGTGGAGGAAACAGGGGAAGAAGAGAGGCAAGAAGAGCTGCGAGATATGAGATACGACGAAGATAAGTGGGGGTTGGTCGGGATATAAATATCATGACAGGAGGAGCAGGATCAGGCGAAAAGAAAGGAAAAGAAAATGGGGATGGAGGATGGAGATGCAGATCGAGTGTGTTGACGGGGAAGAAGGTTAAGTGCAGGAATATCAGGATCAGGAATTAGGAGTTAATTGGGGGATCTCTAGGTGAGGTTGGAAGTGGAAATTTTCTGGATTTGAGGTGATGCAGGGTTTATTGTTTGATTGTTTGATTGGATTTGATTGTTAATTGTTTGATCGTGCCGGGTTGTCTGGTTGGCGATTGTCCGTGCACCCGCTGTCTCCAGTGTACTGTACTCAGGCTTCACACCGGCTACATACTCTGCAACTACGTCTTGGTGGGTGGTGGCGGCCGGGCATCCGCTGTGTATGTCCGTTGTGTGTGGATTGCCGGGAACCGGGTACAGGGTACAGGGGGATCTGGGCGGTCTTCACATGCTCCGTTCGCTGGGGCGAATCTTGACGCTTGGGCAAACCGTAAAGTTAAAGTAGCCCGTCTGGCAATTTTCTTCGTTGACGGCGGCCATTATTGCATGGTGCAGCACGTCGGGTCGGGTGGCTGGGAAAGATAATTGCTGGGGGCCGGGAGAGATTTTCGTGGGAAAAATTTGTGGGAAAATTTCGTGGGGATTTCGAGGGGAACCTGGGGCCGTGGTGGGGCGGTGGGTCGTGGGGAAAACAGCGAACAGGCGGCTTCCCGTTCAGAATTTGACCGGGCAGAGCGTCTGCTGGGTCAAAATACTTCGATGTGTGTAATTTTCCCAATATTTTGCGGTCAATGGGCCCGCTGAGCGTCGTGGTGGGAGCGGCCCCTGTGATGTCATCGCCCACGGTGGGACCACAGGCGGCCGTGTTCCATTGATCGCTTTCACCATTGCAACCTTCTGTGACTACTTTAATTTCTTCTCCGTCGATGTGTATATCCAATCATGTGCAGTGGATATACATAATCCTGCGCCGTCTGCGACCTCGTGATGGCGGCCAGAAGAAAGGGCACGCAGCACGACATGATCAGGCGACGGAGAGGGACGGGGGACGGGTCGGAGCTCTCTAGGTACAGCTGGAGAGATCAGACACCAGCGGCCGGGCAGAGATCACAGCGATCGGTCGTTCAAATTGTCCTGTATTCATCAGACCTGTGCAGCAGCGTGCACAGCCTCGCCCCGTGGCCGGATCGGGCACCGGCCGGTCAGCAAGTGCAGCGTGTTGCTATTTATAGTGGCAGGCCCTCCCCACCCGCCCCCGCTCGGGCAAATTGCCGACTTTTTTGCACGCCGGGCTGTGCTGCGCCACACCTGCCCGATCGGGCCACATCATGCCAGTTTTCGCCTCTAGGGGCGGCTTTTATCTGTTAAGTCCCTTCGTCGGGGAGGCTCGAGCTCGTCGCGGTCGGGGGCAGCGTCCCGACTCCCCAGCAAATGTCTGTCGGCAAACGGTAAACAAGCTACAACAACGTACAGTACAGTTTACAGTACTAACAACAACACCACCATCCAAGAACCCATGCTGGGTGAACAATTCCTATTTGGGTAATTCTTCTGTGCATGTCCAACTTGAATTCCTCTCATCCAAGACACAATATATATTCCGCAAGCCGGAAAAACATCTCGGCTTGCACTCTAATATCGTCGATAAAATTCAATTAATTTAATTCCTCTGCCACCGATTGGACACTACAGCACACATCCATCACACCCACTGTCAAGTCCAGGTGGCCGGAGAGCTGGAGTGTTGAAGTGTAATTTGACCATGGGCCGGCCGGTGCCCCGATTCCGATTTCCCATGGGCCTGTCATGGATATATATCCCCACGGATCCCCATGCCCTTAATATATGGGGCGATCCCCCACGGACTCGGGCTTGGGAGCATCAACGCTGGGGCTTGGTTGTACATTGGAAATTTAACGGCCTGAACCCTGTCGGGATCAGGGATCACGGACCACGGGGTGGGGGCTTAATACTGAATGATTGAGGGGGCCTGCTAACAATCATCGCCGGGAAATCGTGATCACGGACAGCTACAATGCCAGAACTGTGGGCTTGAAAATTGCTACATTCTACCAATTTTATTGACGCTTGACAGCATTTCAGGATCCTTTCATTAATGACAATTTTGACACCTCGATGCTCGATGACATTAAAACGAGATAGAGATCATTAAGATCATGGACCCTTGGTATTTCCCATTCGATGCCATTTACCCACTAAATTAATGACCACAAATGAGAGATGACTTCATTCTTCATCACAATTTTTTCGTTCTTCGATGTAATTTCAGGCTCCACAAATTGATGAATCAGAATCCATTAATTTAATGTAATATTTCACACCGATGCTGAGCGTTGAGATCTCTCCAAAATGCAAATTCACTGGCTGGGGAAATTGCTGATCTGTACTGATAATTCAACCAATTAGTAAAACCGAAAACTCTATGATCTCATGGATAGTTCACTCACCACCAACCGACCAATTATAATCCTTACAGATGACTATAATGCAGTCCGAAGGGCCACTCCGGGAATATATAAAACCCTCCACACTAGCATAGCACACAACCGGCCGGTTATGACACGTCGATCTATCGATCTCTCTAATCTTTCTGAAGAGTGAAGATCAATCTATACTTTATCTTTTGCGGATGGGACATGATGTTCTGTTCTTTTAACTCTTTGCGCTAACATTTTACTTCTGAATTAACTTAACTAATCTGTAGCTTAAAACTACTGAATTCCTGGCAAGATGGAACTGCGTCGATTATCACCAACAGAAACAATAGAAACCCAGATAGGTTCAGGTTTACCGTCAGATTGAAACTATGCATCCTCCATCACTCGTTCGGCTTAATCCAAAACTAAGCGGCCGTTTTCTGCCCCCGCCGGAGGTGGTACAACTTTGCAATAATAATCCCAGGGCCCACGACCGCGGACCACCCACTGATTTCTCTCCCGTGGGTCATGGGCCCCACGCCCGACCAGTTCCCCCCTCCCCTCCGAATTGGAAAAATATTCGAAATCTCCTGCACTGATTCCTAACGCTCCCGCCCATAGAAGACTCCGACTAAACTCATCGCCCCCGGCCCTCGATCTCTCACCCCACCCGCCACCCCGTCCATCCATGCACACTAGGCTTTTAAATCTCCATCCTCTCTAAACGTTCTAAATCCTGTCTATATTATAAACCCTCAGAGCACTAGAACATGTGTGAGCAATAATTTACCCATCTCCGATGTTTCACATCAACTTTAAACCAGACCGTGAAGGGAAGGTGGGAACGAAGAGTTCGGAGACAGGCAATTGCTGACACTCGGCGGACACGCATGGCCCCGTGACCACGGCCCATGACACACACCCAGGAGCTCCGGACAATAGAGCCAACCGTCTTTCTAATTAAAACCGCCCGATCAATCCGAACTCCCGATCCCCCAGTCATTTCAATCTGCCCGGACTGCCTCTTTCGCCCTCGTCTTTTTTCCCACGGGAGCAACCCCCATGGACCCCATATCGATCGCTAAGGCATGAGAAATCCCCCCGACCCCCCTCGACGGTTTTCGGTTTTCTGGCCGCCCGCCGCCGGCCGGCGCACCCAGTTTACCCACTGGCCGGCGGCGGGCCCCACACCCCCAGGACCCGTCGCCGCCCCTGACGGCAACAGCGCCACTCTGAGCCTCTCAGGCTGGCACGACCCCCTCTGCCACTTGCACCACTGTGTCTCGTTTACATTTTGCAATTTCAACATTCGATCTCTAACTTGGCCCCTGTCTTTACATCAAAACCAGCACTGGCCGCAAATGACCCACCCGGGTTGGGCCATGAGATTCGGACCTCGGATGATATCTCACCCAATCGTTTAGTTTATATCACGATCGGAGCTTCCGACTCGAATTTTCAAATTGAGTCGATCATTTCAATCTAAAGGGTAAAGGACTCTTATCTAGTTTAGTCGATATTTTTAGTGTTGCGCCACATTTCATCCGCCACACCCGCCACATTGCGTCGATCGTCCACCCGTCAAATATACGGCTGTAATTTTTTTTTCCAGGCTCTTATTTGAAATTCTTATCATGAATCCATGCATCACTTAACACCTCTCTATCTTCCTGTTCATCTTGTCTCCCCTTCCCTCCCCATGGTGTGGAATCAACTCGATCCTGATAAAACTCACGTGGCATATGCATGCCTAGGTTTCTTCACGATATTCTTTGCACTATGCTCTTCCCTAGTTAAAGACACTTTCTTTTTCGGTGATGCTCCAATATCCTCCATTTTCGGTCTAATAATTGGCCCACATGCACTCAACTGGTTCAACCCATTGTCTTGGAGCAACTATCTCTATACGACACTAGAATTCTCACGAATCTTACTATGTATCGAACTAGTCGCAGTCGGTATTGACTTACCGCCAAAATACCTATACACCAATGGCATTGGAGTTTTATTACTGTTATCATTTGCAATGATTATCGGTTGGCTAGTATTCGCAGCTTTTATCTACTTGATTCTACCAGACTACCCATTTTCATGGAGTTTGTTGATTTCCGCATGTGTCACGGCAACGGATCCAGTTTTAGCACAGGCGATAATTGGTAAGAGTAAATTCTCTCTTGCTTATGTTCCTGATCATTTGAAAAACTTACTAACTGCAGAATCCGCATGTAACGATGGCTTGGCTGTTCCCTTTGTCTATCTTGCTTTGAACATCATCATCCATGCAGGCAACACTAAAGAAATTGCAAAAGAATTCATCTGTGTGACAATCCTCTACGAATGCCTCTTTGGTTGTTTTGTCGGTGCCGTTATCGGATATCTTGCAAATATCCTATTGAGAATCTCAAAAAAGTATAATATAATCGACGTTGAATCGAACATATTCTTCCCATTAACGCTATCCTTCTTCTGTGCAGGAATATCTCCAATCCTTGGCGTTGATGATTTATTAACTTCCTTTTGTGCAGGTTGTGCATTGGTTTGGAATGGTAAATTCGAAAAGACCATCGAGTACGAATCATTTGTGGATTCACTAGATATCTTTTTGAACATCTCCTACTTCATATATTTCGGTTCGATCATTCCATGGAACGACTTCAATAATTTCTCACTCGGTTTAGACGTCTGGAGAATGGTTAGTATCGGTATCGCATTTCTCACAGTGAGAAGAATTCCTGCTGTTTTATTCCAGTACAAATTCAACAAAGACATCCACTCGTTCAAAGAAGCCCTCTTTGTTGGCCATTTTGGTCCTATTGGAGTGAGTGGGATCTTTGCATCGATCCTAGCCATTTCGAATTTACAGTCGGTCGCTTTGGATCTCGATCACGGATTGATTTCAAATCCTGTCGATAATGACGTCCAATTTGCAAAATTGATTAACACGATCTTCCCACTAGTCACATTTTTGATCGTGGTGTCTATAATTATTCACGGTTCATCTGCATCCGTTATTGTTTTGATCAAACATCTCCGGACTGACATCAAAAAAAATGATCCTGAACCAACACCTGCGGCTCAACCTGAAATCAATGAAGCTACAGAACAATCTACATCCGATTCTGGAGATTCAGAAGACACGAATTCAGAATCAGATACTGATGACTAAGTTTATAATAGAGTTTATAATGAATATCTAAAGATTTTATTTGAAGAGTTTCGACGTCTGTCTTCGCATTCGCCTCGAAACTGTAGATACTACCTTCAGTCACAAGATCTTCACATCCAAGTAACCACTTCACTCGAGCGGAGGGGATTTGTTGCACAGTTTCCGTAGGGATAATAAACTTTACACAAATACATAAAAAATCAAAATTATACAAAAAAATAAACACAATAAGTTTTAACTCTATATAGACCAGTAGTAGCAAATAAAACAATCATCGAGAAAGATACCTAATCTCTTCTTAGTCTGGAATCTAAAACTGCAATCTCATCACGAAGACTGGCTTCTTCGACAGTTTTGACCAATTCTTTAGTACTTCTAGCAACGTCAAATGCAATACCTGCACTACGTTGTTTGAAATTCTTACCTGCATATTCAGAATCGTTACTGGTATCATCTCCATATAACACTTCCATACGATGGACACAATCTTCTAACACTCCAACAACATACTTAGCATGGCCCATGGATTCACTATATCTACTTTGGTTCATCAATGTACTCGTACCTTCAGCCATTTGCTTAACAACGGTATTGATTTCATTAGTACCGATTCTTAATAAACCCTTTGTAGCCTTTGGATCACGAATACTTTGTAATGTCTTTTGAATAGCGCCAATGACTTCAACTGTTTGATGTTCAAGATATAATAATAATTCTCTAAGAGTGTTATCAGGGTTCAAAGTATTGAACTTGTCAACATCAAACTCTTCTTCTTCTTCCTCTTCACTACCTTCTCCTTGATATTCCCAACCTTCCTTCACTGGTGATTCGTCAGCAGGAACAGTGCTGTTTGTTTGGACACTCTTTCTGTAACTTTGTCTTCTACTCACTCTTCTGACAAGGTTTTCATCAATATCTAATGCACTGCCAGCAGATGGAAGACTTTCACCAGCACTGCTAATCTTCTTTGGACCTTCGTATTCGTTGAAATCGTCATATTCTTCATCCTTGGTAGTGTTTTGTGCTGATGAAGGTAATGCATTCAAGTCTGGTAAATCCTCTTCTGCTTCAATATCCTTATGATCTGGCGCATTGTAATATTCATCACCTTCAAAACTTTCAGCAGATTGATTGACTTCAATTGCCTTTTCAGAAGAAACAGCAGCTGTCTTTGCCTTACCTTCAAACAAACCACCCTTCTTCTCATTAGAGTTGTCTAAGAATGGATTACGAGCATTGGAGTTGTCATTAACAGTATTCAGATCCTTATCGATTAAGACACCATTGGTGTTGTTTGTAACAGCCTTGGATTCATCAATGAAATTTTCCTTTTGAATTGCAGCTGCTGGTTCAACACTACGTCTCTTAGCACCAAACTTATCAAATGCATTAGCAATACCATTACCAAACTTGGCCTTGGTGGAAGATGGAGATCCTTTGATACTACTACTGGAAGTATTGACATCATCTGTAGAAGTATCAAATTTCTTAAGCTTATCAACAATGTTCTTACCACGGGATGGAGATGGAGAATTGTTCTTGGATAAATTGATACTACTGGTATCACGAATTGGAGATGCAAATTTGGATGCTAAGTCAGAAACTGAAACCTTACTGGAATTACCATTGATATATGGCTTGGATCCGGTTGAGTTGGTGGAAATAATAGAAGTATCAGCTTCGATTGGAGTAGACTTCAGATTCAAATTGAGTTCTTTGGTAGAATTGGAATTGTTAATAGCTTCAACACTTCCTGTCTTACTAACACTTCTGATCTTACCATATGATAACTTTGAACTTTCTAAAGAATCACTCTTACCACTTGTTGTTGCAATGACAGGTAAAATTGGACTCATGATCTTACGACCCATTGGAGAGTTCGTTCTAGAAGCTGCATGTTGGGATGGTTTAGAGAAATCGTTCAAATCTAATGCGGAACCAGATGCAAGACGTTGTGTGATTTTTAAAGGCTTGACACTTGTTTCAGTACTTGACAGATTAGCATCAACAGATGGAGATCTTTCTTCAATGCCGTGTTTTAATGCAATAGGAGTGGCAGTGACAGTTGCAGTATCTTCCAAATATTGTTGTTGTTGAATTTCAGTAACACTTTGAGAACCATCACCATGAATTTTGGCAATTGAAATTAATGAACAAATGGAGAAGTAAACATCGTTTAATGCAGCATTCAGTACAAGTTGTGGTAAGATATGACGATACAGAGCGAAATGTTTGGTTGTAGATAATGCATTTGAAATAGAATTCTTCAAAATTCTCTTCTTTTCTTCAATACGAACATAGTTTTTATCGGAGGTTGAAACACTAATTTCCTTAGCAATGGTATTTGCAATACTGACATAATTGGCAACACGTTCAAATAAAACAGATGGATCGACTAAGGATTTGGATGCAGAGTCTTTGGAATCAAGATAAATCAAAATGGTTTCTAATGAAGCGTTGATCTTAGAGACATTTTCAATTGAAATATAACCAGTGGAGCTGAATAATGATTTGTCGCTGAATGATTGTAAGGAATTGGCAGATGTCAATGTTGTCTTGATTTGGTTAGCACGTAAAGCCTCGAATTTATCTTGCCAGTCCTTAACAGCAGATGTGTTTGCTTGGATGGTAGTTGTGGATTTGTTAGCATTGAAAAACTTGTTAGCAACTTCTAAACTAATCTTTTGTTGTTCAAATTTATCAGCCAAGTCGTCGGAATGTGACTTCAAAGATTTATAATCCTTATTCAAATTGGCATGAGATTGAGTTAAATCTTCATGTTTCATCTTTAAATCTTCTAATTCTTGAGTGCTATTAGCAATATTTTTAGATGCAATGGATGATTGTGCTAATTTACTCTTTAATTCCTCGTTTTCTTCTAACACCTTGTCAAGATACATTTTCAAAGTATCAAATTCTCTACTATCTTCAACACTCAGTTGCTTTTCGTGACCTTGATTAGCCATTTCTCTTAAAGCTTCTAATTCTTCGGATTGATTGTTGAAATTTTCAGTAACTTGTTCCAGCTCTGATTTCAGTTGATCGTAATCACTATATTGACTAGTCATATCTTTCAGACGGTTATCAGAATCTATGTGTTTTCGACTTAATGTAGCCATTTCAGCCCTCAATTCTTCATTTTCGGCTTTGAAATGAGTTGCATTTGAATTTGCAAGTTTCAATTGCGAGTTTTCTAATTCCAATTCGTCAACCTTGAACTTCATTTCCTTTAATTCATTTTTCAATAAGTTGTTAGATTCATAATCGTCACCATCATTGGAGGTGTCTTGATCAACAGGGAATTCGACATGGGGTAAAGAATGAGCATTCAGAACTTCATTAGTGGCAATAGTATCACGCTTACTTGGAGATCTGTTGATAGCATCTGCATCGATTGCCGACGCGTGTTTGAGATCACTTTTTGTAATGGTTTGGGTATTATGATGATGACCATAATCGTCTTCTTCGTCACTTGACCAAGTTAATTCCGATTTTTGTGGAACCAAAGTGGTAGGTTTGATTTCTCTTTGAGATGGAGTAGCCGGAGTGGTTGGTGTAGTGCCTAAGAAATCAGAATGTTGTGGGGTTTTCAAATCAGAGAAGAAATCATCATTGAATTGTTGTTTAGCCTTACCGGTATCAATTTGAAGATTTGATTTGTTTCTAACATCACTAGCAGGAATAGTGTTCGCATTTTGGTAATTTGAATGGATTGGTTGCTGTTGCTGTTGCTGTTGCTGTTGCTGTTGCTGTTGCTGTTGCTGTTGCTGTTGCTGTTGCTGTTGCTGTTGCTGTTGCTGTTGCTGTTGCTGTTGCTGTTGCTGTTGCTGTTG
>JAJMLU010000037.1:0-154353 GCA_030569835.1 Pichia sp. NRRL Y-27261
GACCCCCAGCGGCGGGCGTGGAACCCCCACTTCGCACGCGCAGCGCAGAGAAGGCGGGACTCGCCGGGCGCGGCTGTGCGGCGGGGAAGTCGGGGAGCCCTGCCAGCGCTGCACAGCCCGGGGCCGCACCCCCTCCGCCGCCGGCTAAGCCCGCTAACACCGCTGCAGGGTGTGCTTGGAGCGCTTAGGTAATACACATGCTTATACAGCCACTACTCCGCCTTACGCAGGCCGCGGTCCCGGCTGAGCCACTCCAAGGCCAGCGGGTACAGAGAGGACACCTTCCCCAACACCGTCTGCGACACGGTTTCTGTCACGCTCCCGGCGTCCGCCTCCACGTCCTCGTAGACAACGGCCTCGCGCGCCACCTGCGCCACGAAGCGCCCGTGGGTCACGTGCACCACGCGGTCGGCCCACTTGCCCAATCCGTCGAAGATGTGCGTGGCGTAGATGATGCAGCACCCTCTGGCGACACTCTCGTCGTACAAGAACTGCAGCAGTCTCTGTCTGACAAGCACGTCCAAGTCGATCGTCACCTCGTCCAACAACAGCAGGTCGAACGGCTTGAGGAGTCCCATGCAAAGTTGCACACGTCTTCTCTCACCATCAGAGCACCGGTTCATTCTCCACGCAGGATCGATCTCGAGCAGCTCCATCAACTGGTCTCTTCTCCCAACGTAGTGGTCCCCACCAACACTCTGGATCAACTCGGTAACACGGATGTCTCTTTTGGTGATCTCATTGTTGGCCCACTCGGTACCCAAATAGACAATCACCTTGTCGTTCAACTTGTAGTTGTTTCTCAAATCAAACGGATTGACCCCGAATAGCTCGATCTCTCCGCTCTTGATCAACTTCTTACCGGCTAGGATCTTCAATAATGTACTCTTACCGGCTCCGTTGGGACCAACGAGCAACATCTTGCTGCCTCTGGTTAGTTCAATATTGATATCGTCAAGACCGAGCTTTTGCTCATCGGGGTATTGGAATGTCAATCCCTTGGTGTAGACGATATAATCTGGCATTCTGTATATGTGGTATGCTTATGTGGTGTTATGCTTATATGATGTAATGCTTATATGACTATACGACAAGAAGAAACACCATGTGTCATCCCACAACTCTCGTAGGCACGACCAGCCACCACTACGCGCAAATTTTCCTCGACATCTACAGCCTACGGCGTAGACTACGAATTTCAACATCAAATTCCAATCTCCACCCCCCTATACAGAACAACGTCTTTATCTCCAATCCATAACCACACACCCACACACACCACAATGGACAGAAAGACCCTCATCGAAACATCCATCGACAGAGAGATCCTTGAAATCAGCCCCCTCGTCGCCATCCCATACGCTACCTCCGTCTACTCTCTCGCCCTGACAAAAGGCCCAAAATGGTTGTTCACAGGTGGTGAAGACGGTATCATCCGGAAATTCGACTTCTTCCAGTCCGTCGAGGGGAAGTCCCCCCTCACCGTCTCCCAAAGACACCAATTGATCGACTCCATCCTCTTCAACGGAATGATCTGCTCATACTGGGAGAACGAAATCCCATTCTACAAATCAGATATAAATTCTTCAGCTTCAGCGTCTTCCTCCTCGACAACGACAACGACAGCAGACTCGAGCGCCTTCTTCGAGCCGAAACTGAGTCCCGTGTACTCCCTCTGTGCAGACCTACAAGGGTTCTGGTTGCTCAGTGGGTTACAAAACGGTGCAATCACACTGCAATCGGTTAGATCCGCAGAAGGTTCAATTCAATGGTACTTCAAAAACGCAAACGACAAATCCATCCCTATCGACGACAGAAAGTACTACCATTCCAACGCCGTGTCCTGTCTAGTCACAAACTCAGACCAGACAAACTTCATCAGTGGATCCTGGGATAGAAAGATCCTCAAATGGGATTTGAATACAGGTAAGAACATGAACGTCTTCGATAAGTCAACAGGTCAGATCTCAACGTTGCAATACAGACCAATCATAGGGACAGACATGAACTGGCAGCCTGTCGAAGACGACGAACCGGCCGCCGCTCCTGCTGCAGGTGGGGAAGACGAAGACGATGATGATGATATGGGTTCGTTGTTCGACGATGATGGCGATGACGACGAAGATAAAGACACTTCAAAGGATAAAGACGGAGACGTCGAGATGGAAAAGAAAGAAGAAACACAAGAAGACAAGGAAGAACCAAAGGAAACAACAGCTGCTGAAACCCCGCAGGTGAAGAGAGACATCAAGAAACTGCAAAGAGAATCCATTCAAACAGGTATGTACGAAGGTGCGCGTTACTCAGACGACATCTTCCTCTCCTCCTCCATTGACGGATCCATGAACATCTGGGACTCCAGAATCTCATCCAAGTCCAACCGTGTCTGCAAGTTCTCCGTCCCAGCAAGCACTCCACCATGGTGTACATCCGCCACATGGTCCGTCGACGGTGACACCATCTTTGTCGGCAGAAGAAACTCCACCATCGAGGGCTACGACATCAGATACCCAACCAAGGTCAGCCAACTCATGAAGTTCCCGGCTGCGTCCGGTAGCATCAGCTGCATCCGCACGATGCCAAACAAGAACTACCTCCTCTGCGGGTGCCAGGACAACATCCGTCTCTACGACTTGCGACTCTACGAAGACTCCACCAAGAAGACATCCTCCAGGGTGCCCTTCACCATCGTCCCGGGCCACAACGGCGGTATCTTGAGTGACATGTACGTCGACCCAACGTGCCGGTTCATGATATCCGCCAGCGGTAACAGAGGCTGGCAGGGGAAGCCGAGCGACTATGTCTACATCTACGAGTTTATGTAAGCAGCCATGTCGGGGGCCGACTACCCCGCGTCGCTGCTTCGCTGCCTCGCCGGCTACTACTCCGACACTCCGAGGAGCTGATGATGCTGGAGAGGAGAAGTTGTCTGTCTCTCGGGTGTCGGGCAAATGACTGCAAGGTTCTGCCGTCTATATAAGGACCACATATCCCCCCGTCTCGACCCCCAGATACCACAACCCATCCACCCATACCCACTCATCCACTTCTGTCCCTACTCCATCCACAACAACACTCCCCTATGAACATCTCCCACAGCATCAAATACAACAACGCCAATTTGAAACTTCTCAAACACATCAAGTACTCATTTTCAACATCAGCAATGACGAGAAACTCAGCTTCCACTCCCGGACAGTTGTACAAATTCCAAGACAACTTGCCTTCCCTCCCTGTTCCTAACCTCACCGACACCCTCAACCTCTACAAAGAGTCCATCAAGCCATTCTACCCAAACGGTGAATCCGACTCTGAATTCATCAAGTATTCCAAAACCATTGACGATTTCGCTAACTCTAATGATGGTTTACAATTACAATCCAAGCTTGAAAACTTCGCTATCGACAAGAGAAACTGGTTGTCTGCATACTGGGACAACTATGCCTACTTGGACTACAGAGACGCTGTCTCTCCCTTTGTCTCCTATTTCTACTCTCATAAAGATATGAACACTAAAGTTGGTAAAGATCAAGTTTTAAAGTCCACAGTCTTGACTTTGAAGGTTTTAGAATTCATGAAGTCGGTTGAAACCGAATCTTTAGAACCTGAATTGATTAAAAACGCGCCTTTCTGTATGGAAAGTTTCAAATGGATGTTTAACAATTGCAGAGTTCCTGGTGAATCAAGAGACATCAATCCGACTTTCAACGGTAAGGAAAACAGATTTATGATTGTTGTTTCAAACGGTTACATTTACAAACTTCAAACTCACGACCCAGAAACTGACGAAATCCTCAACTTCAACCAACTCTACGCCGGTTTGAATGAAATCTTATCCAGTTCAATCGAAAGATCCCCAGCCGCTAACCCAATCGGTATTTTAACTTCTGCTAATAGAGACGTCTGGTTTGAAAATTACGAAAAGTTAAACAAGATCTCCATCATCAATCAAGTCAACTTCAGCGACATTTTCAAGAGTTCATTTGTCTTATGTTTAGACGACAACATTCCAAACACTATTGAGTCGAAATCTAGAAATTGCTGGCACGGTAATGGATTCAACAGATGGTTCGATAAGCCATTACAATTCTTCGTTTCCAGAAACGGTAGTTCTGGGTTCTTAGGTGAACACTCTAAAATGGACGGTACTCCAACATTAAGAATGAACAACTGGTTAGTCGACGAGATTTCAAAGTATAACTTAGAAGACGGTTATGACACACCACCGGCGGCCTCACCTGCGATTAGAGAATTGAATTTTGAAATCAACAACGACGTCTCTGCTGCCATCCAAAAGGAAATCCAGACTTTTAACAAAACCGTTAACTCGTTAGATATCAAAACCTGGCAATATTTCGGATTCGGTAAAGACGATATCAAGACGTTTAAATGTTCACCTGACAGTTTTGTGCAAATGTTGATTCAATTAGCATATTACAAGTACACGGGCACGTTGAGACCAACTTACGAGTCCGCATCCACCAGAAAGTATTTCAAAGGTCGTACTGAGACAAACAGATCTGTTTCCGCAGAGGCCCTTCAATTTGTCAAGGATTGGGAAAACGTCGACGTTTCTGTTGAAGATAAGTTGAAATCGTTCAGAGCAGCAGTCAAGAGTCACGGTAATTACATCAAGTTGGCCAGCTCGGGTTTAGGTGTCGACCGTCATTTATTCGGTTTAAAGCAAATGATTGATTCATCCAACAAGGACTCGGAAATCATCAACAAGTTTTTCAACAATCCGATCTTTGGCTATTCTCAATACTGGTATCTTTCCACCTCGCAATTGAGTTCTGAGAACTTCAACGGCTACGGATGGGCGCCTGTCGTTCCTGAAGGTTTGGGTTTGGCATACATGATCAACAAGAGTTGGTTGCATATCAACATCACAAACTACAAGGAGAATCCATTTGGTTTGAAAGTCGACGAAATGGCGTATTTCCTCACATTGAGTTTACAAGAATTGAAAAATGCGTTATCTAAAGAAACCATCAAGTCCAAGCTTTGATCAGTACTATTATTCTTTTATCTACCCTGTTTAACTGTTTAACTTCTTTATAATGAAACGAAATGTCTTAATGCGTGTGGCGCGGGTGGCGGTGAAGTCGTACATGAAAAAAGTTTTTTTTTCTCTTTATGATTTTTTTTTTTATTTCATTACGTCTACCTTTTCTTCCAGCAATTGATAGTCAAGCACATCCACACACGACCGCCAGCGATGTTCAAGAACAAGAAGACCAAGCAGCAGTCCGTCAACGTCGTCGACAGCTTGCTGTCCAACTATCTCCAAGTGTCGGATAAGAAGATTTTAAAGAATAAGGAAAAGGGAAATAAAGAGCATGTTGCTAGTAAGATTCTTGAGGTCAATTCCAAGCTCGGCAACTTCCAGAAGACGAGGGAGGGGTTGAAGAAGCACAAGCAGAAGGAGCGGAAGATGAGAAACAAGGAGATGAAGAAGATCGAGAAGATCAACGACCGGATCATACGACAAAGTAAAATCGATAATGGAGATGATGAACTTTTAAACAAGATCGTCAATGATAAGATTACCAGCTTGAAGAAGATCGATTTGGTGAGTAAGGACGAAGACTTGTTGGATTTACAGAATGATATTCTCGGCTTGACCCATGTTGTAAGCACGAAGTCTAAAATCAAGGACCTGAAGAATAAAAAACTGTTAGAAAAGAAGAGATTACTCGAAGAAGAATACTTGTTTGGTAAGAATGTCTCTAAGGGTAGTGTGCAAGTGAAGGGCTTGACCCCTGGTCTTGCGCAACCGGGCGATGACGACGATAGTGAAGACGAAGACGAGGATGAACCTGCTAATGGTGGTGAATTGGCTGGCTTTAAAGATGATTTTGATGAATTCAATTAAAGTTAATTAAAGTATAAATTTCTGTGTATATTATAAACTTAAAACAATAGTAATCAAAGACCCGCAAAATGTTTCTCAACATTGATAAATGAGGAACGGTAAATAGTGCAATGTAACAAATTATCCTTAATTTTTTCGACGGTACATTCGAAAGTACGTTCGAAAGTACGTGCAGATAATAACTTATCAGAAACTGTTTTGGTTAAGTTTTCCTTCATATGAGAAGCTACTGCTTGATATAATTCATAATCAGTTAAATAATCTCGAGTATAGGAATTGTCGATCCAAGTCATGTAATATCTTAGTAATGAATCATGTTTATCTAGAGGTGGTGGTGTTAGAGAGATACATCTTTGTCTTTCATAATACTCGCTGATATTGGAATCTCTTCCAAATTTATCACGACTGTTGTGCTTTTTAGATGAAAAGCGTCTTAACATAAACACACGAGGTATTATAATAAGGGTTGTTGCCCATGTTTCATTTATCGTCCTTGTGGTTGTCTCATCTTACATACTTGAAGACATGGAAGAGAAAAGAAAGTTAGGAAGAGTGAGAGATTTAGAGGAAGGAGTGGAATTAGAAAATCTGAATGGTAATACTGAACCTTTATAACAGATATATAGAAGACTACTTACACATTATATCAATCTACAAAATAACTATCTAATTCGTTAAATTCTTTAAAAAGAATGTTATCATCTTCAAATGCGTCATAATCGATATTTATCAATTTCCAAAGTTCATCAGTATTTATATTCATCGTGTTAAATAGATTATTCAATTTATTGCTGAACAACTTGGAACTTGGTGTGTGTAATACCCCATTCTCATCCGGTTCTTGATTATTATGACTCGTGTGGCTGTTATTATCGCTTTGATTAGGTTGGTTATGATGGTCTAAAAAGTGAGACACGTTTTCAACTAACACATCGATTGTTTTCGAAATTTCCAAATTTGAACCTGATGTAAATGGTTGTAATTTCTTATTCAATTCTCCAACTTTACATATGATATTCCAAATTTTATCTTTTGAGATGTTTCCCTTTGTTTCTAAATGTTTCATATCTAAAGTTGAATTAACCTTCTCATGTGAAATCACAACAATTGCAATGGTGAATATCAACGTACTATGATAAAGAATGTAAATGTCGTTATAAACTGAACCATTGAAGATGCCATTGTCATATTCGAACTTGATGATGTTGTAGAGTTGTTTTGAACAGTTGATTGCAGAAATGGCTAGAATGTAAACTGGATCGGAACTTTTCAATTTGACCTGTCTTTCGGATTGCATGATTCTCAAGATCAACATTAAGAATGGTAAACCAAGATTGATGAAATAATAATGATATGTCAAATGTAAGTACACTTTATAATTCGCAGTGGCTGAAGGTTCTTGGTCAAAGATATTCTTCATTCTGGGTGGTAGTGAATGAATCCAGTCATGGAATTTTCTTCTTAATTCCCAAGCCTTTTTAATACTCGAAACCGTATAAATTGAAGTGCCTTCCATGACTGACGATCTATAACTTAAAAACTCGTGGAATATTTTATTCAAGTTATAATAATTGTCGAAATAGATTTGATAGTCATCACAATCAATATGATGAAACCAATACTGGGGTAAATTCGAAGTTTTGTTGTTCTTTCTGAATTTTGGAGTTTTAATTTCAGCTTCAAGGAAATCAATTGAACTTGGTCTGCCCATGATATTACTCAATCGAACTTCTTGTGCAAATAATGTACACCAAATTTTAGAAGAGTTTTTCTTTTTGTCGTCCGCGTTGTTTCTTGATGAGGAATTCTTACCAGATTTGTTCATCCCTATTGCAATTGCTTGAGTCACGGCAGTTTCGATCAATATCCACGCACTTTCTCTTGAATGTGTGGATTCTAAATAAAATGCAAATAATATCTCCATTTGAATACCAGCTTCAGTTGGGTTTAATAGATTTTCAGATAGTGTCTTTTGAATGATCTGTGAATAGGTGTTGATCAATAATGAGTCATCTGGGTTCTTGTATTTTTTACCTAAGATCCAAATCAAATAAATCGTACAAATCTGTGGAGATGATAGGAATAATACCGAGTTGATAGACCTTAGATCTTCGTGTTGTAATAATAACCAAAACAATTCATAGATTCTGACGAATTCTTCTTTATTGATACAATTGCAAATTGGATGGATTCTATCAAAATAATCACAGACATAACCATCAGCTTCACTCCGAGGAATAGTAAACACCAATTGATTATTATCGTAACCACTTAATTTCAACTCGTGGCTATTGAAGACGTGTTCTGATGCTGCTGGTTGGGAAATATCTGTTGTCGCAGCTGATTTCAAAGAGTCCGGACTACCGATCAAACCAATAACCGTCTCGTGTAAACTTGTCGATGTCATTGGTTCTATGCAATTGCGTTTATTCAGATCATTTAACCCATCGTCGTTATCGATTGAAGATATTTCCAAGTTTTCCATTTCTATTTCAGATTTATCTTGATTGTATTTCAATTGCATCGATGTATCTTCTGTGGTTGAAATTGAGGAAACAGACACTGACTTCGGCGTTGTCTCATCGGTTTTGAACAATTCCGTTTTAATATCAGGTGAAATTTGCTTTAACAGGTTTGTAAGATATTGGCATTTGAGCTCCAATTCTTTGAGCTTGGTTGAAGTGTCCAGCTTAGGATTTTCTTCTGCGACCAGGTTTTCCGGAATGGATAATTTCTTCAGTGTGGTTTGTTTCCTTTGGCCTAGATATGTGTAACAAATTGACTTCGATTGAATGCATTCTTGACAGGGGTGGATGATGTCGAAGGTTGGTAGTTTTGTGTCGTTCTTACCGTAGATGAATCTGATGCACTTCCTCTTTCTGGACTTGCAACGATCGCAGCTGAAGACTGCCTTCCTTCTCTTGGCTTCTGGTTTGGAAACCTTGTTCTCGTCACTGTGGCTGTCTGTGTTGATTTCTCCCGTGCACTTCATGGTGTGTGGTGTTGCGTTCCGGCAGTTGGCGTCCATGGCCCCCGTGCCGTGTCCGTGTATGATTGGCAGACCGTGTGGAGCTGGATGTCCGGAGTTTATAAAGACTCTCTGGACGGAGACATCAACTTGGTGTCTGGGCGGGGTCGGAACCACAGTTGGTTCTTCCGCCTGTCAGCTGGCGATAAGGGTCGCCAGCCGCCTGCGCCACCCGCCACAGCCCGAGGACAGCGATATTTTGCGGGATCTCTGAACGGCTGCTCCGCCGTTCGTGTGGAGAGCGATAAGACAAATTTGTCCGTCTACGGTCCTCGGTGAGGTGGAGCTGTAGGGGTAGGGTAGGGTAAAGATAGAAGCACGTTGTTAAGGGAGTATAAAGAATGAATATGTAGAATATAGAGAATATAGAGAATAAAAAGATAAGAAGGTAAGATACCTTATATAGCTCTCAAAGAGGGTAGATGAACTCTTTGTTTTGGATGTCGGTTAAGTCCAACATGGAGATGTCGATTTTGGTTTCGCTCGCCTCGGCATCCTTGTCAATGTAGTTAACAGCAGAGGAGACGACGTTTCCGTGTTCGTCAAATTCGAGATTGGCGGATCTTTCCTTGTTCCTCTTAGCAAGAATAATACGGATTGCAAGAAGAATGAAAGAGCTGAACACCCAAGCAATGACGATTTGAACGATCCAAGCGTGGTAGTATCTGTTACCACCAGTAACCCATAATTGTGGAGCAACAATATTGGCCACACCGTAAGCAATCATGAACATGGTAGTTCTAACAAGTTTCTTGGTGTAACCGGCTGCCGAACTTTGAGACCAGCAAAGGCCACAGATATAACCGAAACCATCTGAGTGAACAATAATACAACCAGCAAGAATACCGATCTTGTTTGACCATGGTAAAGCAACAGCTAAAATACCACCAACAATAGCAGGAATGTTGTAGATGATGGAAAGGTAGGCCAAGGAGTCTTTCCATCTGGTCATAATAAAAGTACCAAGACAGAAGACGACAGTACTGTAACCAGCTTGAGCGACAGTGACTAAGTTTGTGTTCAAAGTAGAGACACCTAAAGCAGTGTAAATGATTTGTTGTTGGAAGTTCATGTTGTTCGCAAGCATACATGTGAATGCAAACAAAGCAAATAAGTAACTGACAGGATCGGTGATTGTTTCGATCAATTGGTCTTTCTTAAAAGTTCTATCTTCCACAGAGGATCTACTCTTTTGTTTGATTCTTCTGATGATTTGGACTCTTTCTTCGATGGTGAAAGCTTTGTAATCGACAGGATTGGTAGGGTAGTCTAACAAGATCCAAATACTCAAGACAGCAGTTAATGCACCATTAATGATCCAATAAAGTCTCCAAGGATGCATGGAACCTTTGTAGTGACCAACACCATAAGACAAGAAACCAGTTGGGATACCGACACCGACGGTACTGATCCAGAAAATTGGGTTAACATAAGCTTGCTCTTCTAAAGTGAAGTACATTGCCAAAGTATGTTCGATAGCAGGAGTAACTGCACTTTCAGTCAAACCGAGGAAGAATCTGATAGCAGCAACATCACCATAGTTCTTAGCAGCAAGTTGAACAAACATTAACACAGTCCATATAAGAATAGCAGCAGTCATGAAGTATTTAATACCGAATCTTTGGAAGAGTAAATGGCCAGGAATCTGACCGATCAAGTAACCAGCATAATAGATAGAGTTGATGTTACTGTATTGTGTACTGGTGATGTGTAAATCCGTCCACATACCGAGGATTTTAGAATAACCAATAGCATTCTTGTCCATAAAAAGTAAAAGGTTGATTGCGCACACGATCAACACAACTTTATAGCATAATTTTCTGAAAAGCTTTCTGTCTTGTTCCGGGGTGAATTCCGGACAGTCTGCTTCGTGTTCCAACATGAACTGAAGAGTCACATCAAGCTCCTTTTTAGAAGAGCGGATGATGTTTTCGTTTTCCTGGTTATTTGCAGTTGTCTCTCCTGTAGATAGTGAGTCTACAGTGACGACGTTAGCTTCTTTCTCAGACATGTCTTCTGGGAAGTAGGGGTGTGTGTGGATGGAGACAGTATGCAAGAGACCAACTGGCCGTGAGCACTGGGTGGATCCTGTGACAAAGGTGGAAGGAAGTGTCCCGTATTTATAGATACACCGGGGACAATAGACCCATAAAGCAGTGGCCAGCAGCTGTTTGTCGAGGATCCCAAATTTGCAGCTGAATTTTTGAATTTTCATTGTGGCGCATGCCCCGATAAGGGAATCTGCCCGTCGTTATCAGCTACGGGCTACGAGTACTACTGGGTGCAGACAACGGGTGGTGGATGGTGGATAGTGGAGAGGGAGAAGATACCACTGCCCTGTATCGCAGTGATAACCCTGTCGGAGCAGCGAGTTCGACTTACCGACGACCCAGCGCAGGATCCGGGAAACGGAGTAGCCACCACACCCACTGTTCCACCTTCCACCACCACCGTTGTATCTCCAGCTCCACGTATCTACATACGTCAACTCTCTGGTCTCTGGCTATATAGACGACCTGTCAACGAGCCATGCATGGTCTGATAACGATAAGCCCAGCTGCTGACACATGTCCGTTCTGCCATGCCATGCCATAGTGTCTCCACACTCCCTCCACAGCGGCTTCTCCGAGCGCTCGATCCCGCCTCCGCCCCACGCAGCGATAAGGGAGACCCTGTGACTCTCTGTGGCAGATCCGGTGGGACACCACGGCGGGCCTCTGGCGGGATCTCTCTCCCCCAGGAACCGTCGTCTCTTCCTGAAGGGCAATAATGTATCTATAAGAGTACTCTGTTTCCCCAGTCGTTGACCCCGAAGACACAGTCAGCTCCACACTTTCCATAATATCCACATCCACACCCACACCCCGACACAGAAAACAAGCGAAAACTGCAAACATGACCGTCGCTGAAGGAATCCAAACTTACACCGAAGACAGTCCAGACGTCACCGGTATTTACAACGGCAACATCATCAAGTTCACCAGATTAGAAAACCCTAATGCCAGAATCGTCAGAGGCGTGGAGTTTCCACTCGCCTTGAACTTGACTTACACAGACATGAACGGTAATCCATTGTCTTCCGAAGACGCTGCTGTTTACACTAACATCAGTAAGTTCGTCTACGATTTATCTTCCAAGCATGACTATTTCAAAAAGTTGGTTAGAAAGCATGCAACATTGGCAATCAAAGGTTTCGGTTCCCAAAATCCTGATTTCTTTGCATCCTTCGTTGGACAATTCGCCCAAGGTTCTGAATTGATCGAATATGAACAAAACGGTATTGCGCATCCAAGACAAAACATCGCAAAGAATGTCACTACTGTCAACAACTCGACAGGTTTCAAGAGATTGTACGCACACCAAGAATTCTCCAGATTCAAACAATACCCTTCGATCTTATCATTCTTTGCAAAGTCTCCTTCTGAAACTGGTGGTAACGAAACTTTGACTCATGGTGGTGAATTATACGATGCCTTGATTGAAAAGTATCCTGAATTCGTCGAAAAGACTTTGAAGAAGGGTATCTACTTGACTCAAACTTGGCCTTATCAACAAGATCTCGGTAACAACACCTTCTTCTCCTGGAAGGCAACACACTCTTTTGGTAAGTTGATCGAAGAAGGGGATGATTTAGAAATTCAAAAGGAAAAGGCCGGTAAGGTTTGTAAAGAATTCGTCGTTGACAATTTCGAATGGACCGAAGACAATGGTTTGAAATTGCATGAATACACACAGCCATTACGTGTTCACCCATACACTAACAAGCCTGTTCTTTTCAGTTCCTTGCCAACATACCATCAAAAGTACAAGTATGCTCTCAAGACTTCCGAAAATCCAGATTCTGTCGAACCTCCAATCACTTACAACGACGGTGAGGCAATCCCTATCGAGTACTTGGACTTTCTCTTAGACAAGTCGATAGAATTATGTTACGAACACAAGTTTGAACCGGGTGATATTGTCTTTGTCGATAACTACCAAGCTTACCACGGTAGAACCGCATATGGTACCCAACACAGATTAATATTGGCAAGTTTCTGGGATGATATTAAAGAAAATAAGAAAAACCCAGAAATCTTGACTTTATGAGTGTGTTTAGTGTTATTTATTTTTTATTTATCTTTATTTTTACTCTTAGGTTAGTCTAACAATTATTTAGTTATCCGGTATAATCAATTTATTGCTTACTTTAATTAACTTAATTCTAACACTTCAGTTCCACTACTATTTTCCTCCTCGCATTTATTTTACTTATTGAACTTCTGAAATTTAGCGATTGGTTGAAGAATTTAATTGATTATAAATGTAAACTACTTACCGTTATATTGAGTAGATGGATCGAATTCATCCAACTCTTTGTTCGAAAACTTATAGAATAAATCGTACAAAACATCTTTAGATCTCTTGATCTCGCCGTCGTTGATGTATGGTAAGAAATTGAATCTATCAGTTGGGCCAACATTATAACACTGAGTGATCAAATCTCTGATTGTACTTTCGTCGTAAACTTGAAATCCGACCTTCTTACCCCTGAATCTATTTTCAATGAACTCTCTTTGAAATTCGTATGAAGGCAAGTTTTTGTTATTAGACCAGACACCGGCAATGGCGACTGCATTCGCTTCAGATGTTAGAAAGAATAATGGATTGTGCGCAATACCAGTATGGCACAATGTTGGATCGGAAATGGTGAATGTGTAGAGATAAAGATTGTCCACTTTAGTCATGGCGTAATTGGTACTATCATCAAAACCAGAAGAGATGGAAATGTAATCCTTACCTTCATTTTCAGGAATATCTAAAAATGGATAGTAGAGGTGGTAACCGGTACAAAAGATGATTTCATCAAACCCAACCTCCTTCGTACCATCTTCGAATTCGACAACATTATCGTAAAACTTGGCAATTCTTCCATGTTTGGTCCAGCCTAGGGTGTTATCGGAAAAGACCCTCTCTGCCCAGTTCTTACGTTGCTTGCTGATTTCATCTGATTTACCATCGATTGCAACCGTCTTGGTGTTACTTGAAATATGGAAATCGCAAATTGGAATGAGGTATTGCGCAATGTCCAATGCACTGATACTACTACCAACAATCAAGACTTTCTTACCGATCAAGTGGTCCGTTTTTCTGAATGACTTAGAATGTAAGATAACGCCGGGGTGGTTTAAAGTGAATTCTTTCATACCTTCAATTTTAGGATAAAATGGAACATTGAATCTACCGATTGAGACAACAACGGCATCGAATATTTCCGTGTAGTACTTGTAAGTGTTTGATTCTTTGTCGTAGTTGCAAACTGAAACGTACCATTTACCGTCTTTCTTGTAAATTTTCTCAACAGAAGTATTGAATCTGATGTATTTTGCTAAATCGTATTTAGAAACATAATCATTGATGTAATTGATGACATTTTGATGTGTGGTGAATGGGGCATAGACTTTGGAATTTGAATCCATGTTGGTGCATGGTTCATCAAAACTTGTAGAGAATCTCATCAAGAAGTTTGGGATGTTGGTGAATAAATGATCGTAAACACCACTCTTACTCCAAAGCTTATCGTATTTCTTAGATAAAGAATCATTTGATGGGATGACGATTGGATGATCGATATCTGCAGTTTCTAAAGTTTCCAATTGACTATCGTTTGCATCAAATAGATGAGGTCTTAAGTATTCTGGCTTTGAATAGTCACCGGAGATATCATTAGGGAAAATAGGATCGGTTTCTTTTGAATAGTTCCAAACACCACCAAGTTTATCGTTTTGTTCGAAAACGACGATTTCTTTGAATGCAGGAGTCTCTGGATAGATGGAATTAGCTGATGGGTTAGTGAGAGTACTCTTACCATCTTTGCCAGTATGCAATAGTTCGTTCAATGTTGTTAAACCACCTGGGCCACTACCGATGATGGCCACTTTCTCAATGTTGAATGTTTGTTTAGTCATTGTTGTGTGGTGTGTTCGCTGAATGGAAGGGCTGGTGAGGAGAAAGTAACGAAGACGGGACAAGCATTTGAAAGAGAGATGAATTGAGGGGGTATCTTTATAGACGAGCTGATGGATGAATGTGGGTGTCAAATCGCAGAGATTGTCGTGCTTCCACCATGGTGGAAAGTGTGATAAAAGATCCCGATAGATCGGTTGCATTCTTCTCGCCATACAAAGTGTGGCTAATCTGCCTTTACTATGGAATGGGGGACGGAGGAAATGACGGGTGTTTCCGTGAGTGGGTCGTGCGATTTGTGTAGATAATGGGTAGATTATGGGGAGAGTATATATATACAGGAGACGTTATCTATAGATGTTATGGGCAGGGATGGATCATAAGTCATGGATCATGGATATGTATGTGTTTGTAGTCGGTTCTAAGAAACCAATTCCCGACTATATCATTTGGACGGAGTAGATGCGGATGGGTCCACTGGTTTGCCGTCGTTTTCGAAGGGCAATTCCTTCCTCACGTCATCAAGCAAAGGCTTGATACCGTTCTTGACCAGATGCACGTCTATGCATTCCTTGTATTGAGTCCAGAAGTCTTCACATTCGTTGTGTAGACCTTCACCTTTCAAAAACTTTTCGGAGTACCAGGTGTTGAAGCAGGTGTCGTACTTCTGTTTGAGGTCGTTACATTCTGGGGCGAAGGAGGTGGACATGAGGTTTCCCATGGTGGGTGTGGTTGTAGCTGTTCTGTGTGGGTGGTTGTGGTGGCGGAAAGAAGGCCCGTAGCAGTATTAGTAGTGGAAACCAGGCCGATTCATGGTGGTGGGAAATGTGTGGAAAAACTGGAAAACGGGGAGATGGTGGTGCCGCGTCGATCGACGCAAGGCCGGGAGGCGTCGATCGACGCGGGACACGCACCCGCCACATTGACACTGCACCGCCACGCCGGACGCGCCCGGGACCGCGTGCCTTCCCGATCGGGCAGGTTTCCCGACCCCAACTGCCCGATCGGGCTTATTTCCTCTTTTTTCTTCGAAATTGTCTGCCCCTGAGAGGCTGACCGCGTCGCCATTGTGCCCTGAAGGGCTTTGATAGGCCCGTGTGTTGGTGAACTTCTGTTGACACCGCTGGCGTCTTTTAGAAACTCTACCTGCATTAGTCTCTGCTAGTGTCTTCTCTTCCCTCTTTCCCCCCCAATATATCAGCTTTCGTCCTCCTCCTTTTCTGCTTCCACATCGGTTAACTACAATCCTCAGCTCACCCGTCGTCATCCTCTTCAAACACACATAAAACATCATCATATAGATCAAAACACGTCTACAAAAGATCTTTCATCACGCAAATAGAATAGAACGAACTGGTTAATAGAAAAAGAAAATACTTTCAAATGAGTTTTCAAATACTCTTTCTGTTGTTACTCAACACTATAACTCCCTCAAGGGCTTACCCTTATGAAGGTTTCCCCTTCCAAGAACAACTTCCTGATATCGCAAGAGTAGGTGAAGATTACACATTCGCAATCAACTCTCAGACTTTCAAATCAGACGACTCCACAGATAGCTCATTGTCTTACAAAGCTTTCGATCTTCCAGATTGGTTAAGTTTTGATACTTCATCATTAGAATTCACTGGTTCTCCAACTGACCGTGACACAACTGGTGAAATCTCTTTCATATTACAAGGTACAGACGCACAAGGTAGTTTGAACCAATCCTGTACCATCTACCTCTCAGATCAAGCATCTCCAGAACTAAACGAAGATGACACAGTCATGGACCAATTAGCTGCAATGGGCACAACTAACGGTTATAACGGTATTGTTGTTGATTCAAGTACTTCTTTCAGTTTCGCCTTTGATTCAAGCACTTTTGAAGTTCCTTCAAGTTCCAAAAATTCCATCGTTACTTATTACGGTAAGAGTTCCAACAGAACTTCTTTACCAAGTTGGTGTTTCTTTGATTCAAGCACTCTCACTTTCTATGGTACTTCTCCTGCAATCACTTCTGAAGATGCACCAAGTTTACAATATGAATTGACGTTAATCGCAACTGATTATGACGGTTACTCTGCTGTCTATTCCGACTTCAAGATCGTCGTTGGTGGCCACAACTTATACTTAAACTCCACTTATAATAACACCTTATCAGTCAATCCAGGTGAAGAATTCTCAATTGATTTACCATTAGACAGTATCTATTTAGATAGTGAACAGATTCAAACAAGTGAAATCGGTAGTGTCGTCATTTACAATGGTCCTTCATGGGTTGAAATCAGCGATGATTCAGTCTTAACAGGTACTGTTCCAGAAGATCAAACTTCAAATGTCGTTGTTAACGTTACATTATATGATAGCTATGGTGATTCAGTGTATATGAATTTCGATATTGATGTTGTTCATGAAATCTTCACCGTTGATTCATTAGATAATATTACTGTCACTGATGGTACTTTCTTCGAATACACGTTACCAAGCTCAGACTTCAAGAATGAAACAGCAACTGATATCGATGCTTATTTCGATGCATCATGGTTAACATTCTACCATTCAAATAACACCTTTGTCGGTCAAGTTCCAGATGATTTCGATTATACTTACATTGAATTAGATGCAAGTATCAATAGTTTATCCGAAACTAGAACATTCTACATTGTTGGTAAGGCGGTATCATCTTCTTCAAGACGTTCATCTTCTACAAGAGCTTCATCTTCATCAATGTATTCTTCATCCATGGCTTCTTCATCTTCATACTCGCCATCTTCATCATATAGCTCTATTTCATCATATGTTTCATCTTCAAGAAGCAGTATGGTTTCAGCTACCTCCTCAGCTTCTAGATCTGTATCATCATCTGCATCATCTTCAGCTGCAACATCATCTGCTGTTGTCACTGTTTCCGATAAATCATCCGGTTCAAGTAGTAAGAAGAGTTTAGCAATTGGTTTAGGTGTTGCCATTCCCTTAGCTGCTATTATTGCCGGTGCTGTCATTTTCTTCTTCTGTTGCTTAGGTAAGAGAAGAAAGAATAAGAGTGAAGAAGAAGGTAAAACTGATAATGGCGATGTTCCACCAACTGGTCCAAGTCCATATATGATGAGTAAATCCAACTCTTCCAACGAAACTGTTACATCTGCACGTATGCTTGCTGAAAAGAATTTGACAAACCTTGAAAAGGGTAGTGAACAATCATCATATTACTCCGTTGCTCAAGCTACATTAACTAGTAATCATAACTTATATCAAGCTGCAAATATGCAAGTCAGTACGGATAGATTATTAGAAGACACATCTAGTAATGCTAACAGTGGAATTTACAATTCATGGAGAAAGTCATCAGCTGGTAATATCAAGACTAGAGATTCTTTAACTTCTTTAGCTACTGTTGCAACTAATGATTTATTGACTGTCAATGTGATCAACGAAAACAAGGTTAGAAAGAGTCAAATGATATATCCAAAGATGGGTAAGACGAACAACAGCTCGGACTCGATGTTTAACCAACGTTTAAGCAGTACATCAGATTTAATACAATTACCACCAAACAATAATACGCTCTCATCTCTAAGAGAAGAAAACAACATATCTAGAGACGAATCATCACATACGATTTCTTCCGAGGCACAATTAGTTGGTTTCAAAAATAGTGGATCTGTGTCAAGACGAATTCAAAGAGAAGAAAAATCTTGCAGAGGTGAATTGTATAATATAGGTGATGACAGTAGCTATGGTGATTATGATAGCGGTTCCAATTAATTCTAACAAAGGTGACAACATGACAACAGGTTGTTTTTTAATAATATAATATTGCTTTTCTTTACGCTAAATTTTGTTTTCTTCCCAACTTTTCTTCCCTTTTTTCTACTTTTTAATCCCCCTAGAGACTTTTTTATTTTTATATAATACTTTTCATGCTTACTTTCAATTCATTAGTTTACTTTATATCGGAAATACTTAAAAACTAAAACTTTACAAACTAAATCGTTAAATCTAATCCAGTTCACCAGAAAATTTCAATTGTTCTGCGTATGCGGCAGTTTCATAAGCTCTTCTTCTACCTTCGACATAATCCATCATTTCACCGTAAGATTCTGGAAGAACGGAAGAGTAACCAGGAGAATCGTAACCTTCGACGTCTCTTGGAACATAGAAACTGTACACGAAAGTACCACTCTCGGTGACGGAATCCGAATCGTTCAAATTTCTAACGTTAGTATCAACCTTAACTTGAATCAAAGTACCTGGAACAGATAAGAATTCATGAGAATCTTTGCTTAAAGTATTAGCGGCAGTATCATAATCTTTCAGTAAACTCGATAAGACTTTAGCGGATTCAGAATCTTCATTTTCTTCATGCAAATGTTCGGTATAACAAACTTCTGCAGTCATTGACAAAACGCAACCGACAGGAACAGGAGCTTTGAAGGTGGTGTTGTCTAAAGAGATGAATCTTGGATAACTTCTTGAGAATGCACCAGCAGCGCAATAAGCCAATTCGAAAGTTTGTCTTAATAAGTAACCACCAAAGATAATACCGTTTTTGTTTCTATATTGAGGTTGTTGGACTTGTGTTGCAGAGACTTTTGTGTTTTTCATCATGTATAAGTTCTTTGGTCTTTCACTGTGTGGGATCTTGTAAACTTCCTTTGAAGAATGGTATAAACTATGGATCATTTTAGATTCAAGAGCAGTTGGTGGAACCTTATCGAGAGATGCGGTCTTGGCTCTTAATTTCTTAGCAGCATTATGACTTTCAGCTCTTCTGAAATCGATCCATTCTAATTCTGTTGTTGGTAATAACTTGTTAACTTTGTGAGATTTATGAGTGACTGGGTTTCTGGCAACGAATGTGAAGTTAGCAGCAAGGAAACATCTCTTAGAGTCCCTTTCCACAATTGATGGGTCAATATCTTCAATCTTTGGTAAGTTTTCTTCATATGAAAAACCTTTGATACAAATTTCCATTGATGAGTTACCTGTGTATGTGACATAACCACAAATGAGGAAATTGTACTTGTTGATTTCATCGATTTTCTTAGTAACGTAGATTCTATCGATGGATGCAGTGACGTTCATTGGTTCTGCTGGTAAACAGTGCTTAGCAGCGACTCTGCCGGCTAAAGAGTCCAAATCTTGGAATAAATGGCCGAATCTTAATCTACCTGGTGCATTAATATAGAAATCTCTTAAGAATAAATCGTCTTTGAAAGGTAATGTGATAAATGAGAAAGAATCACCTCTTGTCTTTTCCATTAACTTGGCATCCTTAACACCATCCATAGTCAAAGAATCAATGGTTTTACCTTCTTTCTTTCTTTGGATCTGCTTTTGCAAGATTTCCCACCACGTGACTCTATCTTTTGGTTGGATTCTCTTTTGGAAATCGATCGCATCTGCTAAAACCGTTGATGTTGCATCAGCGTTCAACTTGTCGTCAACTTTGTATGGATTTTTGTCATTTTTTGTGGTTTTTGGAGTGGTTGTTGAGTTGTATCTAACTGGTGTCTTTGCCGACAATGAAGATAATCTGAAAAGATTATACAACTTTGCTGGTTTCATGGTCTTTGCTGGGTTTGCAGATAACATCGTTGCTTGTCTATGAAACCTCCGTATTTGCTGAATCCTGTGTTCTTTTGCTGTAATGTGTAGTGGAAAAAAAGATTGTAAAATGACTCAACGTCGGCGAAACCAGCCAATGGTTGCAGGCAATTGGTAAGAGATGCCAGAGGCATTGTCCTTCTCCTCCCTCTCTACACGGACAATCGTGTCCGAGCACCAGCTGGCAAACAATAGCGAGCAGCCTGGAAAGCCCAGGCCTCAAATTTGCGCAGGGAGCGGGAAAAAAAAATCTCCGGGGCAGAGCGGAGTTCGGCCGGCACGTGACCTGCGTCGGCGTCGCTGCCGGGGTTGTTAATGTTCACTGTTCAGACACTTCAGATAGCAGATAACAAACGCCCCTTCCGGGTAATCATATAGCCGGATTATATGTGGGGATGGATGATTCACCAATAGGTGATGGTGCTTCTGAATGCGGAGCAGTCATGCCGATCATCTTCGTAAATCGAATGCAACTTAATCTTTCTGCCCGGTCATTGGTTTCCAAAATCGGCAATAACTTGTGGCTTATCGTAAAGTTTACGAAGACCTTTGGATAGGCGAAAACAGAACAATTTTAATACGCAAACAAATTTTGAGAATGTATATAAAAGGCTATAGAATATCGATACATTTTGTTATCTGGGATTGTTGGTTTGGTACGGTATAAATTTGTTCAGTATATCCATCAAGCAAACAGATTTCAACAGCCTATATACTATGTCAACAAAGGCTTCAACTAAAAATAATAATAATAAAACAACTGCTAAGGCGACCTCTGATGTTGTCGACAATAAAGAAAAGCAGAAATGGCACACAAAGGATCCGACAGAATCATATGCAAGTTGTTTGGAAAAAATCGGCTTGAAAAGCAAATATCCATATCCATATCAATTTACGGTTTTCATCAAACACGAAAAATTGCACAGACCTCGTTCACATGTTCATGATAATACCAATATTTCAAAATTGATCAAGTTATTTCACGATAATTTGAAAAGAGACTCTGCTTTTGATCCAATTAAACAGAAGATTCAACACTTTAAATATAATAAATCCCTTATCTTAGATAATACTAAGATTTGTTCTCAAGTCTACAAGACAGTGACAGGTTCAGTCGATCGTGTTGATACTATCTTATCCGTTTTCATTTCTGTTCCATTAGAATGTCATTCTCTGGAATATAGAAATGAGTTCATTTCTTGTTTTATTGACTCCGGTAGAACATTAGATTATAAAATCATTGAGAAAAATTATGTTTATCATCCAATTCGTTTTAATTTGAGATTTCCGGCTTATTTCAATGCACATGATGCATATTTTATTTTGAGAAAGTTGGTTTTACCATTTGGTGATATTCTTTGTGAACTTGGGAAAGAAATATTGGACACTAATGAAATTACAATGGTCACTTCTGAAGAAGCTAAACTTCAATTTGTTTTCTTAATTGATGCAAAATTTGGTATTTGTCCAAAATGGTTTTTCAATTACTTGAATGAAACATCTACAGCTGTCACTACTATAAAGTTTACCCCATCTGATGCTGGTAGGAAATTCTTAATTGATTACACACCAACACGCCCATACTCTAAAATTCTTGAAACTGCCGCTGAATTGAAAGTAAAAGCCGTTGTTAAGGATCTATCAAATCCAAAGAAGGTCATTTCTGTCGAAAAGATTGAAATTGAATCTCAAAAGTCGGCAGAATGAGATGATGTTTTGGTTTTTTGATGTTTGTAATGTTTGTAATGTTTTTAATTTCTTATTTCGTATAATATTTCTAATCTTATCTAATCTTATCAGTGAGAAAACAGAACAAAATATTAAAATACGTCATACTTGTAAATTCGTTTTATGCCTGTAATTTTTGATTAAGTTTAAATCTAGCAGTAATCCCACTCTAATAGACCACAGAGTACCTATGAGATGTGTTAATATGTATTGGAGGTTTGTTGTGTTGTTTGGCAATCACACCAACAATGATTTTTAACCTATTTACCGAATCACCTAAGTCTGTTGCAGACAAGTACTGTGAGTGTTTGACTCATATCAGTAAGCAATCCACATTTGCTTACAAATTTACAATTTTTCTGAAAAATGGGTGGCCTTTTTCTCTTATTAAGAAGTTTAAGAATTTTGAACCTGAATACAATCTCAATTGTTTCATCAATTCATTCAATACATCACTTGGAAGAGATGAAAAATTCATGCCATTCAAGCAGAAAATCCAGTACTTCAGATACAGTGAGAGATACTCTTTAAACAATACTGAAGTTTGCACTAGAGTTGCCAAGACGGTTTTTCAATGTTCCACTCAAATAGATGAAATTCTATCACTCGAAATTTCAGTTCCAAAAGAATTCTACAGTGAAGAATATAAGGAATCCTTCATTAATAAGTTCATTGAGATGGGCAAAGAATATGATTTGATCATTATTAAGAATGACCATATTTACAAGCCAATTCCTATTGAGTTTAGCTTTCCGAGATACTTAAATGTTGCAGATGCACGTCTGAGTTTCGAACGTTTAATTGCACCTGCTGGAAATGTTGTCACTGAAATCGATTCCACCACTTCAAGAATTACCAATGTCGACATTCGTAAGAACTCAGTTGAGTATGATACTTTAATTTATGTTGTTGACTCCACTAGGGGTATTGTTCCTAAATCAAGAACCTCGTATTGGAGAAACCAGGACGCTGCACTTGTTAGTAAAGAAGATGCATTTGCCGGTTCTAAATGGTATAGAATTTTCTATATTCCGGGCAACTCTGAGAGGGTTCTCAATGGTGCTGCCATTGAAGTTAAGAAGGAAGACGGTATGTAATGCTATCCTTTATTTAGTTATGTTTTATGTCTGTGTTTTGTATTTTGCTGTTTACCATTAACCATTAATCATTAATCCCAACGAAAGTCCGAAAGTGGAAATTGTCAACTATCAACACGCTCCATGCTCTGATGTGCCTGATTAACGTGCAAACCACGTGAGCTGGCGGAACGAGCCATGTCATCGTAGTTGTTATCAGAGTAAAGAGCTTGCCAGTAGGAGAATGGGCCCATAACCCAAGTAAACAGAGCCGGATGGGGGAATCATCTGACTTTCTCCGACGCCGGCTGCTTACGTAAGGCCACACGTCGTTCCGCTCGCAAATTCACCGAACAAATCGTGTGGTTTTACGCGGTACGAGGGGAGCGACGGGGGAACGAGGCCGCTACGAGCGGAACGAGGAGCTCGATCTTAACGGATTTGCTGAGGCTGCTCGTACCCGTCGTATAGGCCCGTCGTATAATATCGTAGCATGTTTCCCTGGCCGAGAGGCACTCTGAGCTTGTTGTCTCTGGTCAGATCCTGTTCATCTGCTCTTCTGTTCTTTCATCCTCTTCTTTCCTCCCTCTCCTTCTTCTTCCTCTCAGTCTGCTTCTTTATATAAGTACCTCTCTACCCGCCAAACAGTTCTGCTTTCTCCCATCGTAATTCGTCACTTCTCAACATTGCACGAATTCCAACTTGAACAAAATAAACGGAAAAATCACGGATCACTCACTTTTATTTTTGTTTTGTTGAAAAATTAACTGATCAACAGAGATATTCACTTCTATCACACTCACATATATCACACAACTCATAGAATACTCATACCATGGATATCGTACTTGAAATAGCTGATACCTATATCTTCGATAGGGCTTACGCAAAATTATTACCAAAGGCTTATCAAGCTTACCTCCCAGATACTCCAGAATTCTTCACAAATGCATGGGGTACTATCAACAACAGCACCACTGCCGCTCTCTCGTTTGCTGAATCCAAATATCCACTCTTAAATAACTTATTGGCTGGTTCAGATTCAGTCAAGGAAATCTACGGTTACAATTCTAAATATCATTTCTTTGATGAAAACTGTTTCACAAAGGCTTCTCTTTTACCAAGAGACAATCTCATTAGACAAATAATATCATTATTCTTCATCACTTCCATCTTTGGTTGGTTGTTATACTTTATTGTTGCTTATTTATCCTACACCTTTGTCTATGATAAGGCAAACTTCAACCATCCAAGATACTTAAAGAACCAAGTTTACATGGAAATTAAGCAAGCTTCAACTGCTATTCCTGTCATGGTTCTTTTAACTATTCCTTGGTTCCTCTTAGAATTACACGGTTACTCTAGATTATACTACAACATCGATGAATCAACTGGTGGTTGGACTGCGATCTGGTTACAATTCCCAGCTTTCATTTTATTCACCGATTGTGGTATCTATTTCATTCACAGAGCTTTACACTGGCCTTCCCTTTACAAGAACTTACATAAGCCACATCACAAATGGATTGTTTGTACTCCTTTTGCATCTCATGCTTTCCACCCTGTTGATGGTTACTTCCAATCTTTACCATACCACATTTACCCATTCTTCTTCCCATTACATAAGATCTCTTACTTATTCTTATTCACATTTGTTAACTTCTGGACTGTCATGATTCACGATGGTGAATACTTATCCAACGATCCAGTCGTTAACGGTGCTGCATGTCATACCATTCACCATTTATACTTCAACTATAACTATGGTCAATTCACCACCTTATGGGATAGATTAGGTGGTTCTTATAGAAAGCCAGATTATGAATTATTCGACAAGAATAAGAGAATCGATAAGAAGACTTGGGCTAAGCAATCCAAGTTGATGGATGAAATTAGAAAAGACGTTGAAGGTAAAGACGATGACAGAGTCTATATTGCTACTGAATCCAAGAAATCTCAATAGATCATTTGAACTGATTATCAATTTACTCCATCATTAACGCATTTACTTTTCTAATTATATCTCATATTTCAACTTCTACTTCTCCTTCTACTATTATTACTTTCACTAATTCTAAGTTGTTGTATTATTGGGCCTCATTTCAAAGACACAAATAAATAAAAAAACTATAAAAAGATCTTTAAAGAATCAAAAACTTATGTAACGAACCCTACTATTATTATCATTATTACTATTATTAACTTTTATAATATGTTTTTATCAATCTATAATTTAAATTATATTGACTTTATGAATATTAAAAATTAAAAACCTATGTCTATAAAACGAAAAAAGAATGAATATATAATTGACTTGTGTATGTAGATTAATTTCCTAAAGCTTCTCTAATCTTCTTAACAATAGCACAGCACTGTTCTTCATGATATCTCTTACAAACTAATTGTAATGAAACAGGCTTGCCTAATTGATCGTCCAAATTGAAATAGTTCCAGTTATTTTCATCCATCTTGTTAATGAAATCAGTTCTTTCAAATCCAACATCTGCTTTACTGACTTTACCAACAGGGAATGTCATTGCTGTATAATCTAAAACATTCAATGCTCTAGTATAGAAATTGGCAATTTGATCACTTTCACCTTGTTTCCAGCAAACAGTACCATAAGTTGGCATGATGAAACAATCCACATCTTTGAAAATCTCATCGAATTTGACTTGATATTCATACTTTAATCCACATTTAACGGCAAAATCGTCAACAGAATCAACTTTACCCGGTCTAGTAAAACATTGTAAAAACAAGTCACTGAATGGTTCACCACTTAATTTACAGAATTCTTCCATTTCATTGAAATTGTCAGTACTGTACAAACTCAATAATAATTTACCCAAAGTAGATAACTTCACCGGTAATTTGTTTTCATCTAATGAAACACAATTGAAATTCTTTTCAGATAATATGGTTTTCAAACTTTCGATATTATTCAAAATTGGTGGATGTGGTAAGATTTCACCATCCCATTTAAGAAAACCAACCTTTAAATTATTAAAATCAACATTTAATTTAGAATTATCCCATGGTAATGGAATATGTTTTGGATCAATATCACATTTAGAATTACTTAAGATGATATCGGAGACATAGATCATATCTTCGATTCTCAGACAAATTGGACCAACAACGGAACAAACACCGACTTGGTTTGGATATGAATTGGCAATATCTAAATATGGAAATCTATTAGAACTTGATCTTAAACCAAATAAACCATGAACATAACTTGGAATTCTAATTGAACCACCGATATCAGTACCTAAACCGATGATTGAACCACCAGCTGCAATCAATGCACCTTCACCACCAGATGAACCACCACAAGCCATACGTCTGTCTAATGCATTAACGGTTGAAACGAAATTATTAGAAGTTTCGCCACCAAACATCGCCATTGGAACTGTTGTTTTGACATAAAAGATTGCACCTTCATCTTGTAAAATCTTTGCAATTAAGGAAGTATCATCACAATTAGGACTTCTATGTGTGACTTTAACTTCGAATTCTTTAGAAATGAATGGTGCAATGTAACCAATCGATGTGGTGATATTTGGTAAATTGATCTGATCTTTAAGTGAAATTGGAATACCGTGTAATTTACCAATTAATTTTTTATTAGTTTGGAAATATTCATCTAATTTCTTAGCATTTTCTAAAGCTAAATCAAAGAAGATCTCAGTACAACAATTGGTTAATTGGTGGACCAGGGCAGTTCTGTGACAAAATGCAAATGCAATATCATAAGCTGTTAATTGACCACTTAATTGTAATTCCAACAATTCAGTTGCTGAATGATTAACAATTTCGATCTCATTTGATGGTAATACCTTATTCAAGTAATCGATAACGTTTGGCTCTTCTTCGACAGTTGGGATGGTATCTAAAACCCAGTCAGATGGAATCTTGGCAATGAGAGATTTCGCCTTATTAATAGCGACTTGTTTATAATCCATTTTGGCGATAAGAGAGATAAGGACGGTTGTTTGGGTGTATGGTTTTAAAAAAGAATGACTAGTGTGAGGTAGTACTTCTGGGTTGAGTCTTAAGTGAAAAGATGGGGATCCTGTTAATTTATACTAGGCCCGAGGTGACCCCTTTCTGAAAGAAATCGATTTTGATTAAGGCATTTGACACAACAAACATTCGCCGAATGAGTTGACCCAATTAGGAAAGGGGGTCTCTTTTTGCAAATTTCCCAAAGAGGAAGCAAGTCGGCGAATATTTTCCTTGAGTATTACGTAAGCACGCAATTTTCAGTAAGGCATTTTCAGCGGCATTTCATGTGTTTATTTAGGATCTAAAAGAGAATTTTATGTTACAAATTTTATTGAATGCAGGTATTATAAATATTTATTAGAACGGACAAGAAGAAAGCGGTAAATATGAGCACAACAATATGGAATGCGTAGATGATAGATATAGAAAACATGAACAAGGAATATTATAGACTAAGAAAAAGACTCTTCAATCTATTTAAAATAATAAAAAAATGGTTAATGCATAAAGTAATGATCCAGCCTTAAGTTGAATAGCACTACCTTCGTAAACAACAGCACTTGCTGATGTGGTGGATTGTGAAAGAGAAGAGGTAGAAGATGCAGATGTTGATGATGATGAAGATGAAGAAGAACCTGTCTTGGAAGTTGTAACTGTTTTCATAGTTGATGAAGTTTTAATGGTGGTACCATTTGTGGATGTTGGTGTTTTTGTAACAATGGTGGTAACATTGGCAACGGTGGTTTCATCAACAGTTACATTGCCGGAAACAGATTCACTAGTAGTATGTGTAGGAGAGACAGTTGTTCCAACAGTGACAGTAGTAGAGGTTCCAAAATTTGTAGTAGTAGTAACAGCACTTTCTTTTGTAGTAGATGATGTTGTTGTTGTGTTAATTATTGATGATGCTTCATTGCCAGATAATGTTACAATTGATTTAGACGTAACAATAGTACACGATGGACAAACAGTAGAGTAGTATGTGCTTGTAGATGTAACGGTTACAAAACGATGTAATGGAACCTTAGATTGGGTACTTGATTGGGTTGAAACAGTAGTAAATGTTTCAATGATGGTAACAACATAATAACTTGAATATTGTTCTGGAATGGATGAAGAGATAATGTTTGAGCTGGAACTGTAAACGACAGAATTAGGCGTAGCTTCACTTGAAATTCTGGATTTAATGCTAGATAATGATGCAGAAGAAGAAAAAGAAGATAATGATGAGGAGGAACTTTTGGTATTGGATGATGTAGAAGAAGTTACAAGCACTGATAAAATACTCGATGATGATGATGAGATTGGTATTGAGGTTGAGGATTGACTATCGCTACTAGATGAAGATGATTCGGTAGTGGTAGTAGTTGATGATGTTGAGCCATAAACAGATGATGAAGACGATGAAGACGATGAGGAAGATGAGGAAGATGAGGAAGATGAGGAAGATGAGGAAGATGAGGAAGATGAGGAAGATGAGGAACATGAGGAACATGAGGAACATGAGGAACATGAGGAAGACGATGAAGACGATGAAGATGAGGAAGATGACGAAGATGACGAAGATGACGAAGATGACGAAGATGACGCAGATGACGAAGATGACGAAGATGACGAAGATGACGAAGATGACGAAGATGACGAAGATGACGAAGATGACGAAGATGACGAAGATGACGAAGATGACGAAGATGACGAAGATGACGAAGATGAGGAAGTGACACTACTTGATGGTGATGAGGAGGGTGTTGAAGATGATGAGCTCTCAGTTGTGGAAGAAGAACTTCCGGAAGATGATGAATATAAAGAGGACGATACTGATGATGAAACTGATGAGGAAGTTGTTGATGAAACAGTTGTATATATACTTGATGATGATGATGGAATAGTGGTAAATGAACTAGTTGTGGTAACCGCACAACTCCATGTTGGTAAGGTAGAACCTGAATCTGTGTAAGATGGGTTTTGACTATTGTAAGTATAATAACATGATGTGTATGTAGTATAAGCTGAAATAGAATATATGTATGAAACTGAAATATCACAAACATAAGCATATGCGTTACCAGAACAGTCACTCACTGTTTTTGTAGTTGTTCGTTCACCAGAGAAATTGACAGTACCAACGACCAATTTTGCAGTACTCAATGAATAATTTTCAGTGTATGTGGTGATTGTAGTAGCCACACCATCAACCGTGGTTGTGACTGTGTAAATCGATTCGGGGATAGAGACGGTTTTACATGTATTGGTATTTGTTGGACAGATGGTTGTTGCAACCCAAGTATAGTCATCTTCATCATCTTCGGAAACAAGATAGATATAATCTATAATGTAATACATTGCAGCATCTTCTGTTTCAAAGCTAGTCATAAAATAGAAATCATATTCAGCAACACCCTCATATGATGAAGTATCAATTGCAGATGAAACAAATTTAATATATCCTGTTGTATCTGCTGTATATGTTGAAGTTATGGAGATGGTAGTATCATCACTAGTGTTGGTTACATATGAAGAGTCAAGTTCAGTACAGACATCATCTGAAGTACAGTAATAAAATGTACCACCATCACCGTCAACCCATGTAAAGTCAGCATAATCTTGAGTGACCATATATGATAAAGGTGAATAAGTAACACCATTGATAGTAGTTGTAGTACTGAATATAACAATCAATTGATAGTCAGAATTGATATAATACGAGACATCAGAAGCTTGAACAGCGGCTGTTGGTAAGACGAACCATGATAAGCATGCCAGTATGATGATGAAGAAATGCATCTTGTTATTGGATGGATATATATTTCAGCGTTGACTATAAGCTTCTATAAGCTTGTTTGATGTAAAGGACTAAGAAGTTGGACAGGACTGTAGAAACGACCAAATGGAGAAAGAAATATGGAGGTGGCAAAAAAGTGGGAATTGGATCCTCTTTTAATTTGTTGGCACGATCGAAGTGGTTGATAAAGATCTGCATGGTTCACGATGAAAAAAGGGAAAAAAAGAATCGAGGATCGATCTATAATGCAGTGATCCATCTATATACCATTATCCCCTGAACTTCGAAATTCACCTTGTGAGAAAGCAGAGAGATCTGGGAGGAAGTTTGGTACTAATTAAAAGACCTAGACGGAGATTAAGAACAAGCGAATGGCTGGAAAAAGAGAAAATTTGGAGGCATAGCCCCGGAATTTGCGGGGCTGTAGAACCGAGACTGCAGATTCTCAAGAGATCTGCGTGTTTCGTGCGTCAGGATATTCCGGGCCATAGAAATCTTTTCGATCAGACGAAATTTCACGGCATGTACGCTGAGTTTCGAGCACCAGCAATCGCCCGATGCGGAATAATTTACGCCGGATGGGCATCCACGACCCGTTTGCACTTCTGTTAATTGGCTGTTGCCTGTTGCCAGCTTGCGTTTCAGGCTTGGAACTTAAAATTCAGCGGGCCCACACATGTGTCCATCTGTTGCTCTAATTGCTAATTTCACCATGTGTGTACAGCGTTAGACGTCGGTTTGAGAGTATTTACACAGGCACATGTGTGTATTATCCGCGTCGAGTTTTCTCACCAACCATGGCTTCGCCAACAAACTGAGCACACGAAGTAGTATTTAATGCAGAATGAAGAACTGAGAACGGTGGATCAAATTCCAATTATTATGGATTATAATCTTTAGTGTACTATATATAGCTGAACCGGCTGGCCACAATTGCCAAGTTTGCCACACCCTGAATGTAGAACATGCTATTATACGAAACCCATAGGTGGTACATTTTTTGAAATTCGCAGCACATGTGCTACAAATCCCGAGACCGGATAGTACCACATATAATCAATTCACAATATAAAATGTAGATAGAGATGGTGTGTCGGAACTCCGTACTTAAACCCGTATATGTGAGTTACGCCCATCTGAATTATTCGATACTAAAGAAGCGTTGTTGACAATTCACTTCTTTGTGCAAACCCGCCGGTCGGTGAATTCCAGATTCTTTCCAAAAATTATCATGTTTTATAAATCACACTTGTGATTTTCCTAATGCATGGATCACTAGTTACCATATATATACAGACAATGGATTCAGCGTAACTGTAATAAAGCAGTCCATTGACAATGGTATTCTGATAAATTTATCTCATCTCAATCCATCGAAAAAAATCGCATGATGATCACCAGAAAATCTTTTATCAATCAGATCTAAGAAATGACATTAAAGTCAGCATAAATTTTCTGCCGAATGAACCAACTTCCGAGCTAAATTTTCTATATCTCCGTAGTTTCCGAATTTAGAATACAATTGTATTCTAAATTCAGAAAATTAAATTTATCTAATGTACACCCTTAAGCCTGAAAGGAATAGCTGAGTTTCTGTCCATGATTGTCTGTGTCGGCCTCGTTCTTTCAAAGTGGTAATTACCAGAAAAGGAAACTTTAAGCTAAGCGCAAAATAAATTAGAAGTAGTAATAGAATACTTTCACACCGGATTTTACAAATACTGAACGGGTACTATAAACAGTAAAATAAAACAATTAGATCAATTATGAATATAAAGAATTGATTCCATCTAACCCAAGTCAACAGAAAATTTACAAAATACTAAAATATAATCAAATCGTACGATAATTCTATGGTACATGGCAAAGTATTTCAATTTATAAGCCAAAATAAAAATATACTCGGCTGAGAATGTATATGTTTGGTGATGTGAATTACACAAATTATGAATTTAGATCAATTGGAAAATAAATACAATATACAAGGAATAATCATTCGTGCTTGTTTGAATTTGCAATAGCAGCAAATAAAGCATTCAAATGGAATTTCATTCTGAAAATATACAAAATCAAAAAACGTGGGAAAATCGCACATAATCTTGGCAATATACACCAAGTACCAAGATAAACATCAACTGTTGATCTCCAGCCATTTTCAATTGCATCGACTGCCTTGGCTGCATAAAGGTCTGGTTCCATTGGGTTGTGGTTTGCAGACATCTTTTGTCTTTGAACAAATGCAACTCTCATTGGTTCGATATTGTAAATACTATCTTCTGGTAAAGCTCGCTTGTCTGCAATATCTGTCTTGACACCACCTGTGATAAAATTCTTAACGGCAACATTAAAAGGTTCCAACTCAAAGGCTAAAACACTGGCATATTGACCAATAGCTGCCTTACTGGCACCATAGACAGAACCCCATGGGAATGGACAATAACCTGCGTTAGAACCTGTGAATGCAATTGTACCTTGTCTGGCAATAACATATCTTGAGAATTCATGAACGACTCTAACATGACCAACAAAGTTTGTGTCCATGCATTGAACTAAAGCATCATCTGGAACATCAATACCTGGAAATGTACATGATGAACCTGCATTATTGTATAAGACATCTAAACCTGAAATCTTTAAATCGGATAACTTCCCACTGACAAATTCATAACCCTTTTTGATAGATTCAAGTGAAGAAATATCCATGCTAAATGAGAATATCTGATCTGGGTATTTCTCAACTAATTCATTCATTGATTCGACTTTTCTTGCACAGGCAAAGACATAGTAACCTCTCTTGGCGAATTCAAGGGCTAAGTAATAGCCAATTCCCTGGGAACATCCAGTAATTAATGCGGTCTTTCTTTCAGACATTCTGCTTTGTGTGTATGTGTGGGCGGTGATGTGGTGTGGCGTGCAGGCAACGGCAAACAACGTCAGATAACACAGCTCAATCAACAGGCCCAATTCATGTAAGCAAAATTAGAGGCCAGCCTCCACGAAAATGCAACTTCGATTTTCTGTGCGGGAAATGCTGAGCTGCGAGTTTACTATGGAATGAAATGATGACCTGTCTTATTGTATTGGTTAGTGGTGTCTTGCATCTGTTGGAGACTATCAGGCATCCACATCCCGCAAGTTAAGCTCACACCTCCGACAGACAGCAATGAGCTCGAACAAATACAAGACGTTGGACACGACGGACAACTTTGCGGTCGGCGCAGGCTCAATCGACGATGACGATGACGATGACGATATCTTTATCACACCGGATGTTGAAACCGCAAAGCCAAAGCCAACACCAAAACCACAGGTCACTCAACCAACATCAGCTCCAACTCCACAGCCTACAGCATCTACACAACAATCGAGCAACAACAGCGGTTCTTCTTCGCAATTCTTCAACTTATCATCTTTTATTACACCACAATTACCATCATTTGTACAGATTGAAACCAGAGAAAGGCCCTTCACAGGTGGCAATACATTAGATGAATCTGTTTTGACCACCTTACATAGAGATTTGATGACAATTGGTAACAAGACATTGTCTATCTTATGGCCATTACGTTTACGTCAATCTTTAATTTCAGTTAAGAAAATCAGCAATAGATTTTCTGGTGGAGATGTTGAAGATTCAATTGGTAACAATGGTGGTGATGATACAGTTGTTGCCGATAGTGTAACGGGGGTAGCAGATGAATATTCCTCAGAAACAATGGGTAAGATCAGAGACTGGGATCTTTGGGGTCCTTTAGTTATCAATCTTGCGTTTAGTTTAATCATTACATACTTACAAACTAGAAGTTTAAATACTGGCGGTGAAGGAGATACAAGTGGTCAATCGGGTACATCAAGTCAGACATTCAGTGCAGCATTCACACTCATATGGGCATCATTATCAGTTTTATCTATTAATATTCAATTATTAAGCCCTGTTCAACAAAAATTAGAAAATGGTAGTTTAACAAACGGTGTTATTGGATTAAGTTTTTTCCAATGTGTTAGTTTGTTAAGTTATGCATTATTCCCTGTTGTTTTAGGTGGTATGTTTTCCATTTTCATTCCTTATAAGTTTGTCAGATTGATCATTAATGTGATTATGTTATTGTGGTCACTATTATGTACTTGGCTCATTATGGCAATTGCAAGTAACTGTAAGAGAAAGGGAAGTTTGACATTTGTTGCCAGTGATGATGACAACCAAGGAGATCAACGTATATTCTTGATGGTATATCCTGTCTTCTTGGTCTTTGGCTTATTCTCTTGGTTCTGTGTTATTGTATAAATGAAATCCTCTGTTTAATATTTTATAAATCTTGTGGAATGTTAAAATATTCACGAACATCATGTTTTGTCATTCCATTTGGATTCGACTCGACTATAAAATTGATTAATATTTCAATGTTATCCATTAAAAGATCGATGTATTCATGTAATTTTTCTAAATTGATTATCTTTGAATTGATAATTTCTGGTGAATTGAGAACTAATTGTTGTAATTGAGATTCTAATGTTGATTTCTCAGATTTCAATGTTGATACTTTGATTAATAAATATTCCTTTTCTTTCTTTGGGAGCTTACACATTGCATCTCTTAAGTCCTTCAACCAGCCTTGGAGTGACTCAACATTCATCAACACCCTTTCCTTCCTGGTGGTCATTTTATCGAATTCGTCATTCATTTTCCTAATGGCAGTATACTGGAAAGACCAATAGATGTTAGAAATTCCACATTTTTCACAATTCACCAAACCTTCATCAGTTAACACTTTAAGAATATCTTTAATTTGCAGTGAAGAAATCCCAGTCTGTTTACTTGCAGTGGTTTCCACCTCTTTAATGTTGTACATTGTATGATCCTTTTGAAACCAGTTGAGCAACTTTGCTTGTTTCTCTTCTATGGACAGTCCTTTCTTTGGTGGCTATATAAAGTGTTAGTATTTGTTTACTTGATAGGGGGGTCATCAGTAGTTGTATGCATACCATTGAATGTCTATATAGAAGGTGATATATATATATATATATGAAGAAGATTATGAGTAGTGTTTATTTAGGAAAAATCTAGGAAAAGAGAAGAGGAAGGACACGCTGAGCATCATGAATAATTTTGACGCTGAGCCTAATCCTTGAAGGTTTGAGGAAAAAATGCAATGGGAAATGCAATACATCACTATTTAAATGTATTATGCAAGATATCTGTGATTTTGTCGTTGCATTCATCAGGTTTTAGAGAATTGGCATAGTGAAGTAACGGAATTTGGAACAGGGCCTCCTAACAGTTCCAATAGTTTGTTATCGTTAAGATTGTTACCGTTTAAGTTTTCTAAACTTTGGATTTTATTAACCAATTGACATGTGGATTGATATAGTTTCTTATCCTTGATCTTGTTGATCTTCAGGATCTTATTTGAAATGATGAATTTGTTTTCACAAGGTAAATGGTAGTTTCCTACAGCTTGTAAAATACAAGAGACGAATTCTAACCATTGGTTGGAGTTGGAAAAGATCTTATTTATTTCTAATGGTAGGTTAGTTGATAAAGACAGTGTAGCCGCTCTGATATGATACTTCAAAGGATCGCATTCGATATCTTTACATAAATTCAAAAGTGTTTTGATGTTCAATGTAGGAGGAAATTGAATCAACTGTCCATAAATTGAGCTGGATATAACGATAAGCGTTTTCTTAACTAAGGCTAGTTTGGAACAACCCGCGGGATATCTACCATAGAGGGAATCTTGTATCCAGAGTGGTATCTGGGGGAATGATTTGAAGTTTCGAATGAGTAAATTGTCTATTTGTAAATTTGGTATGTTCAATTTGTAAAAGATACCTCTGATTGAACACCAATGACTGAAAGCTCTTAAAGCGTTATAGATATCAATTGAAGTTAATGCATTTTCACCGAAGTTTTCAGATATCAGTTTTCTCAGAGCATAACCTTCTAAAACTGGAGATGTAACATTATGATCAGTTTGGAAAAAGTTGATTTTTGTTGCAGTTAATATCAAAGAACCTAAAGTGATCAATTGAGATCTCGTGTTTGAATCGATGTTGGAGATATATTGAATTGCTTCGGTTTCCTTCTTTTCAATAAAGGAAGACAGGTCGTATGCAGAGGTTTCTATGGTTGATATCTTGGAGCTCTCGTCGTACCATTTATTTAGTTCGATTTCTCTCGAGGTGAAAATGATGGCCAGAGATAACTGCGGATAATCTTTGAGAATGTCACCACAGTTTTGTAGGATTGTGTACGACGAAAGGATCGAATAGTTGAATTTGAAGTTCTCGTATGATTCGGCAATGATGAGGTGTTTGTCTTCGCCCTGCACCCTGATGAAGTTACCGTCCGAGGTCAACTTGTACTTCTTACCGTTTTTGGAGTACTCGTTTGCATTTGCTTTCTGGAGGGTCTGCTGCTGGTCCTGGATGATGGCATCGCAAACGGCCACCAGTCTGTCGGAGACGTCTCTCAGAATGGCTGTGTGTGTTGTCATATGTGCGTCGTGGGGTCTGTGGTGGCAAACTAGGAGTATATATACCTGGAATCCTGGAATCCTGGAGAATGTCCACTGCATTTGGAATAGATCAGCTGGAAACAACAACAAATGCACAGCCTTGAAACTGCCGCTTACGTCAGCGGGCTGGCGGCGCGTCGATCGACGCTGACGCGGTGGGATTTTCGGGCGGTGCAGCGGATTAACTTTTCCCTATGACGCGCTCTGTTTTTCCAGGCGTTGCTGAGATCTCGAGGCGTTGCGGTTGTGTTGATCGATCGATCCAGCTGGTTCCCTCGCTAGACGGGAGACGTTGACACAAACAACAACAACACCGGCTCCCACCAAGGCTTTTATTTCTGGCGGCCAGGCTGGTTTTCTGCTGGCCTCCTTTCTTTTCCCCTCCTCCTCCTCTCAAACTTATCTTATTCCACCTCCATCTTCAAACAACACAGCAGACGGTTCTGATTCTCTACCCATAGAGCTCTCATTTCTGTTTTTCAGTCCCTTTTGTCTTTTTTTGCATATAACTTTTCACTTCACCCCTTTGCATACAGAATACACACACCAAATTCTCAAGCAACTCACACCAGCCTCAAGCAAATTATTCCCTGCTGATTCGTTAATGTTAAATATCTCCATTTAGACTCTACTTCCACAAGAACAACATTTTGCATAACAAATAATACAAACCATCGATCCCGTATTATATTTAGATCAAAAGTTTTGCATAGCTAAAACTCTTTTCACTACTATTTTTATACCACAAACAACTGCATAGAAAGGTCGCTAAATACAACACATAACACATTTTAGACCTCCTTTCAACAAAACTCACATATCCAGATAGATTATAACACATATTCACATCAGTTAAAATCTTCTAACATAGACAATACAAAACACATTCACATACGACACACACACGCACACACATACATAATGAAATTCACATTTTTAATATACTGTTTTTTCCTTGCATTCACAAGTGTACTAGCAGATACAACAACCACTGGTACAACTACAGGTACTGCAGTTACCACAACATCTTCATCGTCAACTTCATCCACAACCACCGCTGTTGCTAATGCTACCACCACCGCCACAACAGCAACAACCACTTCATCGACAAACACCGCTGCAACTGCTGCAACTGCTGCTACTGCTGCTACTGCAACTGCTGTTACTTCAACCACATCCTCATCCACATCTACTTCCTCAACTTCAACTTCTAAAACAACTACACTCACAACAGGTACAACTAAGAAGACCACAACTAAGAAAACTACCAGTAGTTCCTCCGTCACGGTTGTTTGGTTAACAAGTACCATCAACGGTGTCACTACTACTATCTCTTCTAATTGGGTTCAAACTTTCTATTCCATGTACACTTCAGTGTCAACATGGTCTTCCGGCAGTATTGGTTTAGGTACTATTTCCGGAACAGTCGGAACAACAAGAACCTACAGATATGAATAGTTATGATATTGTTTGGCTTGGTAATATATCCTTTTTTTTCTTTAACTTACTTCTTTTAGTTTCTATCCCTTTCATTATCTTTAGGGTCTGTGTGTTCATCTGTACATGCTCCATTGCATTAGTTTATTCAAGTAATAAACTACAATTTCAAATATAACGTTCCACTTTGCTTTATATACGTATCGTTTATAAGATTATTTTATATCTTTAAAATTCAATTAAATTTACAATTCTTTATACAGAAAACTCGTATATACACATCAAATAATCGTATATTATTTGCTTATTCATCAGCACCGAATTCCATTGGATCGTATGTACTTCTGGATGTATCTCTATTTTCAATTTCAGAATTAGTTGGTTCTCTAATATACAAATGAATTTGATCGTATGTTGATTCTTTAATCTTGGAAACTAAGTATGGATCAATTCTACATTTCTTTAATTCTAACTTACCACTGATTGGAACGTAGTATGCATTGTTAGATTTTTCATCAAATGTTATAACTAATTGACGTAATGCTTCAATTGGCTTGATTGTACCATCAAAATCTCTTTGTTTCTTATAAATAGAGCTATCTGATTGTTCCTTCAAGATTTCTTCTAATTCATTATCATCAATAGGTGCGTTTTCGGTTTCATCATCAACCTTTTCCTTGACCCTTTGTGCATTTTCTTCATTTGTTAAATAGAATGAAACTAATCTGGTTGTCTTATTTAATTCAACTTCTCTGAATAATGAGGTTAATAATCTTGGATCTCTAATAGATTTGATAGAATCCTTAGACTTATCCTTATTCTTAGAGATAGATGCACTGCTCATGAACTTCACATCATAATAGGATTGATCAAGCATGGAAGTATCTGGTAAGAAATTCCAAACTTTCTTAGCCTTTAAGTGTTTCTTCGTTGGATGTTTAATTGTATTTATGTCAATACCTGGTGTTTCAAACATATCTTCAATATGCTTCAATTGGATCTTTGGATCCAATCCATCATCTTTTCTATTTCTAATGTTGTTTATACTGTTAGCAATAGGATTAGTACTATTAGATGCAATATCCGATGAAATATATTGTGTTCTTCTCAAGAAACTAACAGAATCTGATTTAGTCTTAATGTTCTTAGTTGGGTCAGCTAATAATAGTTGATCACTTGGATGAAGTGGTAAATTCATACCATTGTTCTTTAAACCGTAAATTGTACTCTTTTCTGGTAAGCTAACCAAGTTTAATGGCATACCTAAATCATCATTTAATTTAATCAAATTTTGGAAATTCTCCTTTCTGAAAAATGAGGAAACTAATGTGCTTAATTCTCCTCCATCTTTGGAATCGTCCTTGCTATTATCTTGAAGTAATTTGGCAGGACATGCTGGAGGTGGCAAATTGTTAGAATACCTCACTTTAGCAACATATTGAATATTGGATTTGTGATGACTTCCATGGCTGCTGTGACCATGGGACCTGCTGCTCTGTCCGTGTGATGGTTTATCTGCACCTGACATCTTTCCCTAGTTGTGTGGTTGTTGTCTGTGCTGTATTCCCGAGAACTCTAGAGTTGCCACCTGTATCTAATGAGCATACCCTTCCTACAATCTCTTAACATTTCACTTCGTCCACTAATTAGCGCTGCGTTTTTGCTCTCTGCGCTAAACAGGTTTCTCAGGCTGCTAACAAATTTCACATTACGAGAACATGATTTTGATCCTTTTTTTGTGATATATTTCGGCATTTCCCATTCACACACTTCATCAATACGAATGGATGGGAGGGGAGATCGTACTAGCCAATAAGGATGACGCCCCCGCTGACAAGGTCCTCTTTGAGGGGATCACGTTTACGACAACGGGTTTATCAGCAAAAGAAAAACCACAAATTAGCGATATGATAGCTACAATGGGCGGTAAATTCATAAATGATTTGACACCTGATACTAATGTTTTAATCGTTGGTAATATAGATACCCCCAAATCTAAGCACTGCTTGAAAAGTAGGCAAGATGTTACCTTATTATATCCTGATGATTTATATGATATCTTCAAAAGATTCAAAGAGAAAAGTGTCAATAGATTAACAATCCAAATTTTAGATGATTATCCATGGCCTATATTCAACTCTTGTTTATTCTGTCTATCCAGATTACGTGCAGTCGAAAATCCATGCTATGATAAATACTACATTAATAAATTAATTGAACATTTTGGTGGGCATTCCATTGCAGCTTTAACTCCAAAAGTTACATATTTAATCACCGATAAAACAGAAGGTAAACGTTATGACAGTGCAATGGATTGGAATATCATGGCAATCCATCCGAAATGGATTATCGACTGTTGTAAATGTCAAAGAATATTGAATCCTGCATTGTATGATATTTCAGTTATCGAAAATCCAAAAAATATAGGCCTTAATGCGTATACAAAAGACAGGAAAGTTATTGATTATGGATCAATTGAAAATAATCCAATCTATGCATCAATACATGCGGCAGGCGATCCAAATGTGAAAGGTAGGGGTAAAGATGATGATAATAAGAAGGATTCATTATTCAAAGGATTTATCTTTTCATGTTTTGGCTTTACGTCTATTCAATCAACTAAACTTATAGAAATTTTAAAACAAAATGGTGCAGAGATTCAAGAAGAGTATGATTTAAGTGTAACACATGTGTTAATACCTTCAACTTTCACCTCTGATGAGATACCTGAAAAGGTTTTAAAATTGAAAGATATATCAGATTCAAAAATAATCAATGAATGGTTCATTGAAAGGTGTTTATTTTATAAAAAGGTTTGTTCAGATTCATGGTCATTACCTCCTAAACATTTACATTTAGATTACAAACTCAAAATACATATAACGGGTTTCATTGGAATAGAATATTTACATATCACAAAGCTAATAAAGAATTTAAATTTAACACTTGAGACTGAATTATCAGAAAATTGTAATTTCTTAGTTGCCAATTTGCTATCATTGGGTTTAAATAAATCAAATTCTCCACAATTATTCAAATATAAATTCAATGATATTTTGAATTCAAAAACAACTACAAATACCTCATCTGTTGGTCTAACGAAAAAGAAAATCAATTCTGCTAAAAAATGGAATATTCCTGTTGTTAGTCTTGCATTCATATGGGAATTATCTCAAAGGGGAGTACTACCACATATTATCGATACTCAATGGTGTATTTTTGCACCCAGAAGCTTAAAGCCTGCAAGTAATTTCCTTGAATATGCACGGTCATTAACTGGACCTAATTTCCATGAAGATCACGGTGCTGATAATGATGATGATGATGTTAATGGTAGTGAGGATGGAAACGAAAAAGACAAAGACACAGATAAAGATAAAAATAGTTATGGAGTCTCCATTCCAGGAGGTGGTGGTGATTCGTATTCTAAATTACCTGCAAAATTACCATCACCTAGAAAGAACGCTGCTAAGAAATGGCCTAAATTGGTAGGAACGGCGTCCGAATCACAGCTAAAATCCATGAATGAAGCAACAAGTGCTAAAAGTGATATTGAAGTAGATGAAGATGAGGATGAATATAAGTTTAGAGGTAAGAGAAGGTTGGCATTTGGTGATGCTAAAGTAGACAAATCAAAAGAAACTGGCAGGTATTTTGATTTCGATGATGATTTGGGGATTGAAGATATACCGGTGTTTAAAAAACGTAAAAGGTAATTCAGTAACTTGTATAAATGATTATTGTGAAAATTAAACATTAACGTTATTAAGAATTAAGATTACATCTCTCATTACTCAATGATGGATCCATTTTACTATAAGTGCATAGAGGAGTCGAACCCTGGGTCTTTTTTAGTAAAGAGATCTATTTTCGCTAGGCTAAGTGTTAAAAAGTTTATCTTTTTCAATAAATTTTACCCCAGCGAACGCCGATTACTCCGTTTTGGGAAGGTTTTACGAGCTGCGTCTATCGTCCAGGAACATATTATTTTCACCCTCGCTATTCTCTTTCAAGGAGTCAAACTAAAACTTACGTAAGCTGACTTTTAATGTGAAGGTTTACCTCTAATGCCTTCTAATCATCTTCGTTTCATAAAAAGCTGTTATTATCATAACAGTTACACATTTAATATATATCTAGTATTCTAAAGTTTATTTTAGTAATCCCTTATCATTCATATATTGAACACAAAGGTCAATATCTTCTAAGAAAGATTTATCATCTGATTTAACCATTTTCCAGCCGATACTTGGACCATTGTTTGAAATACATCTCGCATTTGAACCCCAGAATAATGCAGGGAAACCAAACTTTTCACTGATTTCGGCTGGTGTTAATTCTTGGTTTTCCTTGGTGCTGATTAAACCTAATTCGTATAGTTTTGCTGTGATTCTAGATGCAATTTCTTTAAATGTATAATCGGTACCTTCATTAGTGAAGTAATAACCCAACTTACCACTGTTAAATTCTTCCTTTTTGATGAATTTGGATGCAATTGTTATGAACAAGCTACCAACATCATAGACATGACCATGACTCCAACGAGTGTCTCCCTTATAAACAGTAAAACTTGAACCTAATTTAACAATGGATTTAGTCATGATAGGAATCTGAACAGATAATATGTTATCATATCCACTACCAAAACCAAAAATGATTGGTGGGGAAATGATTGCAGTCTTAACGAACTTTGGGTTGGTTTCTTCAATCGATAAGACTAATTTATCAGCTGGTCTGTGTGGTTGAGAATCTGGTAATGTTACAATTTCTTTGATACCATTAACATCGTCATAAATCTTTTCTGGTTTATATGTAGCTGGATCAGTACCATCTGCAATAACACCAGCACCTGAAATTTGTAAGAATAAAGTTTCAGTAGTCTTCTTTGATAAAACTTCCTTGATGACGGTTAAGGATGGTAAATGATTGTTTGTAGCTGCATTGATGATAATGTCAGACGATTCTGCCTCCCTTTTGATTAAATCTAACGAGTCTAATGATCCAACAACAGTTTGGACTTTTCCATCAGTTGTGTCTTCGATAAGTTTACCCTTTTCATTGGATCTGACTAAGGCTGTAATTTTGAATTCTGGGAATGCTTGTAAAAATCGGTGTAAAACTTCACCACCAACATATCCCGTTGCACCTGCAATAAATAACTTCATGTTTAGTTGTGTGTTGCCGATAGTAGCCAATTGGAAGATAAATGTTCTGCGGTTAAGGAAAAGAGGAATTAGCTGTCTATTTATTCATTGCATGCTGATCGGAACCAGGGCCCTTGGCATCTCACAATCGCTGAAGCCACATTTCGGAGCGTGTCCTTCCCAATTAGGCATGTGCCGCTATCGCAAATCTTAATCTCGGAATTCGTGTACTTTTTGGGTTGTGTGATTACAAATACTTTTATATGACCGTATTTCATAAGACGTTTCGAATTTGATATTATAAAAGTTTATAAAGCTGATTAATAATAGTATTAAGATGTGAAAAATAGGGAAAAAGAATAATCTATAAAAGGCTGAGGGGAGAGGTTGTAACTTCTGAATTGAACAACCAGGTGGATAACGATAAATAGTTGAGAAAATATCATTTTTTAGATGATTTCTGTTTTTCATTAATACTTCCACTTTCTTGGGAATGTTCACTGATGAAACTTACAGGTCTCTCACCATCATATTCGTAATCAAAATTAACATGTTTCCATGTATTAGTATTTTCATTTGCAGTATTGTTGTTCTGTGATTTATTACTTGCATTTTTTTTATTAGAGGTAGATACGACACTACTTCTTCTCATCGAATCGGATCCATTTCTTTTTCTGGATTCTAAATGTATTTTTTTATCGATAGTACTTTCATGAATACCTGCAATATCGTTAGACATTCCTGCAGCTTTTCTAGTAATCTTAGCTTCGGACAGTCTACGATGAATTTCATCGGTATCATTACCACCACCACCGAATGTGAATTGTCTGAAAAGCTTGTTGTTTGACAGTTTGTTCGAAATAGATGATTGTGTTGCTGTTGAACTGGATGAATAATTCTTTGTGACTACCTTTGGAGACGGAATGATCTTCTTTTCTGCGTTACTCTTACTTGCATTCAAATCTAGTTCACGACCAATTCTATTAGCTGTACGTGAAATAACCTTAGTAAGACCTGTTCCTTCAGCAGCTGGTTTTTCATTGACTTTGGCCTGTCCAGTTTCAAGATCTTTATTCTTAGTAACGGTTCTAGATAATGCACGGATAAGTTTAGAACCAACTTTATCAGATTCTGGATCGTATGGATTTGGAACATAAGCACCATCATCTTCATCAACATGTTCGATATCATCATCAACATCATCTTCTGAATTGTTTCTGGAATAACCACTTAGAGGAATATCTTCATCTACACTACTTTGTGAGTTATTACTATTGTTATCATTTGTGACTGAATTATTGTTAGTGGTTTGATCAACCATTTCATCCAGATCATTAGCAGGTTCTTCAGCTATTATATCAGTAGGAATATATGCCGATGCGATTGTTTTCTCTCTCATCAATGGTTTACCCATATCAACAACAGGAAACACACCCTTTGGAGAACGTATTTGTTTTGAAGAAACTCTTGACAGTCTTGAACGAATTGAACCATTTGTTGTTGTTCTATACATGCCAGATGAAGCAACACTACTTCTACGAGTACGTGTTCTTGAAATAGTTTCATCATCTGGTTTGAATTCTTTAAGAGAGGATGAAGTTGTCGAACTTGAAGTTGGGACACGAACCACACGTGAATCCATATTAAGCATTGGTTGTTCATCACGTTCTTCATATGCTGGCAAATTCAATTTCTTCATATCATGTTCAATGACTTCTAAATGCAAAAACCATGGAATGACGATACCAAAGAAGGAACCACCAATTATATTACCAATTGCACCAGGTAACATAATTTTCCAGAAATAATGGCCGAAACCATAACCACAATTATTGAAAATACCTGCTGGAACTAAAAACATATCTGCAACAACATGTGTAAAACCCATGGCAACGAAAGTGAAGATTGGTAAAAAGATCATAATCAATTTAACATGTAAAGGCTTAACCATAATTTGTAGATAAACAGCAAGGCAAACAAAAAAGTTACCTGCTATTCCTTTTAATAGGGTTTCTGCAAATGTATAAGAATTTTTTGATACTGCAATTTCAACTGTACCAGTAACATAAATTTCTTGTTTGAAAACTCCTGAACAGAAGCAAATGACGTAGACAACAAATGTAGTTGATGCTAAATTGACCCAAAATGAAGTCAGCCAAGATATTGCTAAATCCATAAAGGTAACAGCACCACGCATAACACCAACAGAAAAGAATAGGATGTTTGAATTGAATAATTCCATACCACAGACAATGACATAGAATAAACCAATTGCGTAGACTGCACCTTGTGCCAGAAACAATATCATTCCGGCACCGTCCTGTATTTTGGCACTTCCTGCTTCACACATGACGTGAAGCATGCTTCCTGCACTGAACAAGAAGGCGCCCATGATGGAATTGATAAAGAGAATGTAGAAGGGTAGACGGGACTTTTTCATGGCCGTTGCAACGACTGCAAGTGCAGCCTCATGCGGTGTGATGTAGTAGGTGTCGTCCACCATTTGTGACTTGTGTGATTATAGATGTTGTTGGGGTATATGGATGGATATATGTATGCTGATTTGAATCGATGTCGATCGATGTCGATGTTATTGTTTTCTTGTTTGGTCTTATATACAATGCCACTACCAAACTGTGCTGGCTGTGTCTCTATGTATCAATCTATATACTGTTCTATGAACACTATCTATGTACCGCTGCAGTCTCCGGCCGGTCCGAGCAGAAACAGACAACCCATCTGTGCCGACCAGGAGAGAGAGACCCAGCTTTTCTGTCCAGAAGGCCGTCTTCACCAAAACAAAACATGTCGCACGGCTGTTACGGAATCCACATTTTTCCCACAGAATTTTTCATTTTTCTCCGTCGAGCTTTCCGTGCCGTTCCAAGTTCCGATTGGCTCTCAGCACTCAGGGCGCCGACCACTGATACCGGATACGGGGGTCGAGTCCAGAGTGCACATTATACACAGACAAGTCATTCCAAGGCCTTCACATACCAAGAAGAACGCCAAACAGCGTGGAGAAGAAGCAGTTGACAGGGAAGATCCACTCGTCCTTCAACACGGTGAAACAGAGCACACTGATAACTGGCCACACGAGATAAGACAACTTTATGTACTTCCACAACATACCGGCATAATGTTCTCTGAAGTTGTCCCAGGTTAGATCGACCGTGGAGCTAGCACCTCCGTCAGTGGAATTACCCAATATTTCAATCTCACCATCCCATAAACAGATGAACAACGAGTACAATGTTTGGAATATAACGGTACCGGCACTTTGATCAACAAGGACACAGAATATCTTCTTACCTTTGAAAATGGATAATAGCATTTCAATCCAATAACTACACAACAAACCGTTGACACCACCCCATGTGAGGAATTTCAAATGGCCCTGTAAACTGGCCTCCTTATCTGCTTTGATTCCTCTTGATTGATTCGATATCGTGTTCATATTGCTGTTGCTGAAAATGCTAGTTGGATGCGATGTGGATGGACTCAGCAAATTACTTGGGTTTCTGATGTGTGTATTACCATGCGTTCTTTCGGTACTGTTGGTTCTGCCATGACTGTAGTTTTCGTTAATTTCGTAAAGATCGTCGTTATTGATTTCGTTGCTGGCATTGCCTTTGTCCTCTTCCTTGATATTCATTTCTTCGTCGTTGCTTGGTACCTTTTTCAGTAATCTATTTAGCGATGATAGAGTTATGTCGCCGTTGGCAGAACGTATCTTCGTCCATTCGAACAATTGCGATAATGTTTGACCGAGCAGCGAGGTTTCACCACCCATGACGATCGGAGTCAAGAACCTGTTCTTCTTGTCAAAATAGGAATAATGCGTGTATGTCAAAAAGATGAAGAACATCTCGACTGCAAAGAGATAGAATAAATGCTCGGTATGCGAATCGATATCAGAGACCATCTTCTGAAATAGCAACCTGGCCTTTTGGAAAACGCCAATGTTGTTGTTATAGATGATCGAGTCGCTATTCGTGTTGTCCAGGTTGATGTTCAAGTACTTCTCCCGCTGCTTGGCGAGGGCATTGATCTTCTCCTGGTCTCTGTTGCTCACCTCGTCGTGTCCTTTGTTGACATCTGCATCAGCAGCAATTTCTCCGGCCACGACGCCCGTGCTGATCTTCAGAGCCGGTCCGTCGCCCTGCCCGGTGCTGCTGGAGGTTTTTTTCATGCCTACCATCTCTGTCGGTGTGTGTCTGCGGTGTGTGTGTGCAGCCCTGCACAGAAAGCCCCTGGCGTCCCCAGCTGTCACCGTCCTGCCTTGTTGACGGTTCGCCAAATGCCAAATTCATGTCGGCGGCTGCCACCTCCCTGCCGCCGCCGCCACCGGCCCGGGCGCCCCCACCGACGCGTCGCCCCCGCGAATAATATTCACGGCGCCTCACTCTGTGCAGAGAAGCTTATTTCCGCTATTTTTAGCTTGCGTTGCGTCTCCGCCAACCTTATTCGCCGGATCGGCACGGACGCTTCGCAATGGGCACTGCAGGCCGGCCTGCGTGTTCTGTAGGGGGTTAACAGTAAATAGGTTAAGTGTATATAGTTAACAGATATAGATATATATAAAAGGCAATCCCAGACTCGTGTTCAAGTGGAAAAAGTACAGCAAAAAACAATGTAATGAAATAAGAAAATGTGTCAACACGAGATAATAAAGTGAAAAGAAAGTAACTAAGTAATAATTGTATGCAATACAGCGGAAAACTTTCGCAGTTTCTATAATGAAAAATGTAATATATATGTAATGTAATATATATGTAATGTATTGGAGATTCAAAAAATGATCCTCCTTCTGCAGATTGCAACAAAGCAATGCATCAAATGGTTTAAATGATTTGTTTAATTTATTTTGTTGATATTTATTTACCCAATTTAATATCCTGTAATAATAGTAATGTAACGTAATGTAATGTGTTGTGGTGCTGTGCTGTGGTTGTTTATAATTTAGCAAATGCCACCTTGTTTGGACATCCAAATTCTAATCTTGTAAACTCTAAATAATTCTTTGACTAAATCTCTAAAATCAATTCTCAAATCCGAATTGTAATAAAATGTCAACTTCTTCATATCCCATTGATATTCAGCATCACAGACAGTCATATGGAGGCCATATTCTAAAACCTTGTTCTGACAAACGCCAACAGCCTTGATTTCGTCATTAATTTTAGAATTGATTGATAATAACTCTTCACTCTTGGCAAATCTAATAACTGGCTTTGGAAAGTTCAAAACTGGCAACTTCTTATTACTAGCTTCTTCTTCTTTGCTCGACAACGCAGCCTTTCTGCTCAAGTATTGTGCAAAACGTAATAATCTAGCTTCTAAAATGGAAACATTCAACTTCACAACCTTACCTAAATCACGGCCACGATCAGCTTCAACAATAACTAAATCACCAACCTTGATTTCACCCAATAGTTGCTTGTTTATTGGAGAGATATGGAACACATCAATTCTAGAATTCTTAAAACAACATGCAATGATATCATAATTGGCTAAATTCTGTGCATCGGTAAGGTATGTTAATTCAGGTAATGATTCAGTGTTCAATTGACTCAAATAATTAGCAATATCTAAAACTTCAGCAGATGGAGAACCCAAATAGTTAGAAACATCATTGAGACATTGAATGACTTGTTCCTTAGATGGCGTCATCACATTAGAACGGAAACCACCAGTTGGATTGTTGTTACCATTGTTAACATTGTTGTTACCAACCATACTACCAAGAGAAAGATTTCTAGAATTACTACGGTTGTTGCTGTGATTGTAGTAATTGTTATTAGAATTCATATTCATGTTGCTGTTATAGTTGTTGTTATTATTGGCATAATTACTGTTGTAGTTATTATTATAGTTATTGCTATTGCTGTTGCTGTTGTTGTAGTTGTTATTATTGTAATTATTGTTGTTATTGTGGTAATTGTTGTTGTAACCGTTATTGTTGTAATTGTTGTTGACCTTTTGATTATTATAATTGTTGTTGTTGTAGTTGTTGTTATTACCGTTATAACCGTTGCTATTGTTATAATTGTTGTAACTGTTATTGTTGCCGTTGTTATTATAATTGCCGTTGTTGTTATTATAACCGTTATTGTTGCCGTTATTATTATAGTTGACGTTATTATTGTTGTTGTTGTTATAATTGTTGTGGTAACCGTTATTATTGTTATAATTGTTTGACTGATCAATAGAACCATTTCTTGGGGAAATGTAGCAGCTGTTGTTGCTCATGTTGGAATTGTTGTTCATATTAGAATTCATGTTGTTCATGTTGTTCATGTTGTTCATATTGTTCATATTGTTCATGTTGTTCATATTGTTCATGTTGTTCATGTTGTTCATGTTGTTTATATTGGAATTCATGTTGTTCATGCTGGAATTCATATTGTTACCATTAGAACGACCATTGTTACCATTATTTCCATTGTTGTTATTGTTAACGGCATCATAAGAATATCTTCTAAGAGGTTGGAAATCGGCTAATGGAGGAGAAACCCAGTTGTATGCATTGCTGTTGGAGATGCTGTTGTTCTTTGAAGGTAAAGGCGTCAAAGCAATGGATGCTCTAGTTGCAGTAGTCATAGTTGAGTTATCACCCCAAACACTACTGTTGAAAGATTCCCTGTTAGTGGTACTAGTGTTATTGCTAATACTCTTAGTGATATACTGTTCATTCAGCAAGTTGACATCATCAAGAGTCAACTCTTCAATGTTGGAGAAGATACCTAAAAAGTTTGAAGCGTTCACGTTTACATTGGAAAGCGCATTAGAGTTGGCACCACTATTGAGTGATTGTGGAATGGATGGGTTTGGAGTAGCGGCGGTTGTATATTCGTTCGGTTTGGATAAAGGAGATGTTGTAAAGATTTCATTGGATAATCCTTGTATGTTCAAGTTTTGTAGATCCGGGAATGTGTTCTTTTGAGGGGAAAGAGGAGAAGTCATCGAATTTGATTCTGTGGTATTCGACACATTGGAGTTGATGCCTGCAGCAGCGTTGGCGGCACCGTTTGCAGTGACGTAAGAAAAGAGGGCCGATGGTGAGGACAAAGGGGCTTCCCGGGAGGCAAGAGCGGCGCTAGCGACAGGGCTCACAGCGTTAGCGTTTGCCGACACATCGAACGACTGCTTGAAGGTTGGCAAGTTGGTTAACTTCATGTAATCATTTGGATGGACAAAAGAACCAATCTTGGAGTTTGTATCAAATGAACTTCTATGGGTATCATTATTATTGTTATTATTAGTGTTGTTGTTATTCAGAGAGTTTGAAACACTGTTCAACAGTAATCTTCTGTCGAACTCTTCAGTCATATTTGCAATGGAGAAAGACAGGGAGTTTGGAGATGTGGATGTTGAGGATTGCAAAGACAGGGAGTTGTTCTTGTTGCTTGAAGAGAGGTCGTTAATTAACATAATGCTTTTAGATCGTGTTTATAATGTTCTATTAGTCTATAATGATGGAAAGATGTGAGGGTGAAAATGATGAGGATGATGATGGTGAAGTTGATGAAATGGCTCTATAAATGTCTATATTTTTTAGTGTCGCCTTTGTGTATTCTGTTATGATGACGATGCTATCAGTTCTTAAAAACAACTTAGCCGGAAATATGGTCGATACTAACAATAAAGTAGAAAATGGTGTTGACAACTAACAGAGGAAATGTTTGTTTCTTGTTAATATAAGTGCGATGAAGATGGAGGATTCTATCTGTGAAATGATCTATAATGGGTTGTGTGATGCGGGAAGTTCAGGTATATATTGAAATAGAAAGCAAAAGGATCGATCCAATATTGTTTTGAATGGCACTAGATGATGATCTGTTGATTCTGACTTTTGATTTGATTCACTCTGGAGGATGGAACAGTTTGTCAGTGACTGAATGCCTGTTAAAGAAACAAGTCTTATGGAAAGATGGATGGATGGATGGATGGATCGATATTATAGTCTGGGATGAATATAATAGGGGGAAGAGTGAAGTGCAAAGGGGTAATGTGATATAGTTGTGTTGAATAGAGAAAACAAAAATATCAAGAAGAAGAAAGAAGAGGAAGAGTAGTGGGGGAGGAAGAAAGGAGAAAGTTTTGATTAAATGATGCAGATTGCCATTGTCGAAGGAACAAAAGGCCTAGGGATGAACAGAAAAAAGAGGAAGAAAAGCAGAAGAGGCCGTACAGAAAATAGAAATTGGAGAAAATGTAGAGAAATCTTGCAATGTGCACCGAAATTGCACGCAACGCACAGCACGCTCCGCAGCAGCAGAAAAAAGGAAAGAGCAGAAAAGGGCGAGGGGCAGCGCCGGGCGGCAGCAGGCAGAAACAAAATTAGCAGCTCACGAATTCTGGAGCTAGCTGGCCGGCCTAGAGTTATAGGGTTGCAGTCTAGTTTAGACCGGGTCGGGTGTCCATGGTGTCTGGCACATGTGCACGCGTTGGTCTGCTTTCTCCATAATTTCTACAGCGGCTTCTCCGATCAGACTAGTATTAGACCCGTTCTTGAAATGATCTAGTTGCTCTGACCCGTGCTATAAACTAGCATCCAGTTCTTTAGACCCCAAGATCCATCGACAAATTCTGCGCTAAAAGCCTAACAGCCCTGGCTCTAAACCCAAAAAGGCCACGGTCCTCTGGGGACTGGATCCAACGTCTAAAAAATTTAAATGCCGCGACCCTGTGAACTCGAGCGGAACAGCTCTCGACGTGTCGAAGTTGCCGGTCCCATGCGCTGTCGGTGAAACAGGGCAGTGCACAGCCTCATCGTGTATAACCGGCATGGAGCTAGAGAGAGCTTGTAATCGTTCCGCCTTACGCTTTCCCCATCCCCCCATGCCCCATGGCCCTCATCGCTGCGCTTATAATTCGACCAACCGTCCACACTAAAATTATAAGCTATAGCTAGCTCGAAGCGTTTTCAAGTGCGGTCCCATGGCTCCCAGCTCCCAGCTTATTAATAGGCCTTTTTCCAATTCTTCCCGACTTGGCCTCAACGGGTGTCTTCCCGGCCTACCAAAGTTAGCCCGTTCGCTGCAATTTTAGTCACAATTGGTTGTGCGCTCTGTAAGCTATAACTTTTCTGACCCAACACGTTAGACACGCTAAACTGCACACATAAGTTAGCCCGACCACTCTATAATATCCCATGGGCGGGCAGTGGGCGGTCGATCGATCTACCGCCTGTGCATGCCGCCCATCCCGCCTGGCCCGCCCGCGAGCCACTAGTTTGGTCTAAACTAAAATCTAAAATCTAAAATCGCCAATTTCCCCAGTAAATTCACAGCGCGCTATAATTTTTAGTCTGATTCCCAGTCTGATTCCCAGGAAAAGCTCCCGTGGCTGCCGTGGCTCCCATGACTCGCCCGATGATCGCGCTGCTGCGCTGTCCTTTTCGAAAATGCTGGCCCCATCAATTGTGACCTTCTGGCCGGTCCTCCTGCCCCTGTGCCTAAATTCTAAATTCTAAATTTCCCTGCACCCGCCTTCCGCCTCGGAGGAACCGCCTCCGCTTCCGGCGACCCCCAGATCCAGAATTTGTGTGCTGCCGGCAGCCGGTGCACGGGTGGCCCTCCTTGATCCCAAAGGGGAAACAGCCATTTTGCAGTCGACCCCCTTCCGCCGTGCATCCCAATCCCACGAAGAATAATATTAAAGCAACCCATTCATTCCGAGTTCTGCAGCAAATTCCATTTAGCCGACTCGTCAATTTCTCCGTGGATCAAGGCTTGTGTGCTCTCATTCAGCAAATCTCAAGCTCTGGTACTGGAGATAGGAGATCCACGTTGGGCTTCTTATAAAACTCTAAGGGCGAGATCTCTCATATAAGCTAGTGATATCGGGCAATTTACTTTAACCTCGATAGGTCGTTAATTCAACAAACTTATAAACTCCAAATCCATGTAGAACATGTTTGCAATACATGTTGATCTATAACAGACTGCAAATTGCAGATTATACATGTGCAACTTCATTACATTAACGATCTATAATTCACACAGGCCTGCTAACTGCACACAAGCAAATTGCATCAACTATCAACAATGACCACTTACAGAGATAGCCCTTTAAGAACATTCTAGTGTTGCATTTTGCAAAAACCCAAATCAGTAAACTGCTGAAATTGGTCTCAGCTAACTCCTACACCCTATATACCTTATAATTGACACATTAAATTATTGCTAAGCAAAAGAACAAGAATTTGACGCTACACCCGCAGATCGAAAATTTTCTTTGACACATCCAGCAATCAAAACTAACCCGGTTCAGTTGCTGTTAATATCTATTACATTACCCTTTGTGGAAATGGCTATCGGCTCCATCTGAAATATTTCCTTCCATGATCGGATTATTCATGCGAATCATTTCGTTAAAATCGTAAATCATATTCCTTATAAACCGATCCTTACTTTACATAATTATAAACAGCTGTAGCTATAATACCCATTCGGGTAAATTCTGAAAAGATCATAAACTTCTAGATCTTCATGCAAAGCCTTAGATAACAAAGCTCCCCAAGCCAACAAGAATCAGATTGCCAAGAATAAAATTGTTGAACAATATTTCAAATCCACTCCGACGTGAATACATTTCAATCAGTCTGGTTTGAATTTCTTCTTTATAAACGAGCAATAATGACAAAACTTCAACAATACTATTGTCGATGAATTTATTGGTATTGATGAAACTTTTCATGACTTTCTCATCGCAACCTTCTTCGGGTCTTTTCATATTGGAAAAACTTAGCAATGATGGCAAATCAATATATTCAAAATCTTTTAAGTTTTGAACAATTCTAAACTTTATTGCTGGCAACACCTTGATCTGATTTCCACTATCATCAACAACATCATCATCAACTCCGATGTTACCATCAACTAAAACATCACCATAGTCGCCAGATTCTCCAAATCTGTCACTACTATCCTTGTAATCGCTACTATCTTCTTCTTCAAATTCATTGATATCATCATCATTGCCATGATCCACAATGAATTTATTCGATGATAATCCGAACTTCTCATCGTTGATGAATGTAACCATAGATCGTAAATCTTTTGATGACATATATGGCAATCCAGATAAACTAGAAACAGGCAATTCTTCAGGGAATCTAGCTGTTAAATTGAAATAGTTGATTTTCATGTCAATGACGACGTATTTATTCATCTTTTCAACCTTAACTTCTTCATCCTTTAATTTCTTATAAACTTTATCAGCTAACTTCTTCATACTATCAATTGAAAATTCGAATTTCCATTCCTTTTCTCCATTTTGGTTAAGACATGAATCATCTTCATTTGGTAACATGATATCAAAAATGATTTCTGCTTTACCACTTTCAATCCAATTCAATTTGGAATTTTTATTATTCAAAAATGATAAGTCAAGCATATCAATTCTTAACCTAGTAATCTTTTTCCATAAATCACCACTATCATCATCTATATTATCATTGCTGTTGGTGTTATTTTTCATAATCAAGTTATTATCGTTATTTCTATTTTCGTTATTTATTTTAATTGCGCTCATATTTTTATTGCTGATGTCATTAATATTTTCATTAACGACACTTTCTTTATTGAATTCATTTTTATATTCATCTCTGTTAATACCTTTATTAACAGAACTATTCATATTCAATTGGATATTGTTGAAATCATCCTTTTCGTCATGGATGTCCATTCCACTGAAATGTGCAAATTTGTGTTGTCTTTTATGCAATGTAAATAATGAACCACCCAATGATCCAAACATAGTATTAGCATTTAAAAAATCATAAACCATCCACTCTCTTCGTAGTCGATTCATATCACAGTTGAAGACAATCAATTCTAATGGTTTATTCAAATATTTCTCACTATGGAAGTTGATCTTACTATGTTTAACTTTAATATGATTTAATTCATATCGATCATTAAATGATTCATCTAATAATAAAACATCTTCTTCTTTAAACATGTTGACATCACCTTGTAACCCCTCGATTTCAATTTCATCAATTAATCCTTTACCATCAAACCATTTGTTGAAACTAAATGTTAAGTATAATTCAGAAATCTTTAACTGATAATTTAAAGAATTCACTTTTAAATTTCTGATTTTAATCTTACCATCCTCCCAACTTGCTTTGAAACTAGGTTCGGACAAATCGACATTTAATTTATTATCAAAGGTAAGTAGGTTTTTCAACAACACTTTCTCAATCTCACCATCTCCAACCCAGTTAACAATGTACAACACTACACCGATGAATGTAGTGGTACCAATGAATATCCAAAGGAAATTACCCATCAAGATCCATGAAAAAAATGCAGTTAATTCATCGATATTAAATGGCCTATTTTGTCTCAACAAAAAGTATTTTAATCTCACAATGAATCCTTTCTTTGGTTCTTTAGTTTCTTTAGCCGCTGTAGTATCAACTGGATCCTGTTCCTTTTTCACTATTTTTTCTTCAGGTTTCAGATCTGAATAATGTCTCCGGAATTTGAATTTTTTGCTTGTTATTATAGTATCCAATACTCCGTTCTTTGGCATATTAGAATATAGCATTCTTTGATTTGTGGTGGTTTTTATATACATGGATGTGTTGATTCTATTCTGATTTTGGAAGATCCCTATTCTATTAATTTTATGACACTCATTTCTCAGGTCGTTCAAACCCCGGTTCATAAAGATCGAGAACTTCTGTCCAATCCCGAGCCCGTATCTGTTCAGAATCATCTCTGCTGGTTGTGTATGTATGGCGTGGATGTGTCTGTACTCGGTAAAGAAAAAACCCCTTCCTAAGTTAAAACTGAATCTTACACCCGTTAAACTCCTTCAACTCCTTCACACGTTATACGTCTAATTGGCCCATTGAAATTGAAAATTTTCTCAGACCGCACATTTTATTTTCGCATTTATTTTATTTTATTTTTCCCCGAGAGTATTGAGCCGATAGCGGTCCTTAATTCCCAATGTTCAATGTTCAATGGTCATTATGACGCTTTGATGGTGTTTTCTTTACCATTGCATGTTAGAATGGTGGTTGGGTGAAATCTGAATATTTCAGGGAATAAAGCTTGTAAGTACTAGTTACTGGTGTGGATTTCGAATTGTACCGGTGATACATGAAAATATAATAAGTGAAAGGTTAAAACGGTCTATACGAAAAGTAAATAGGAGGAATGATAATCTAAAATGTAAAAGAGAGAAAAAGAATAAATAGGACACGAGTAATATAACGAATTGATCAAAGTGCGACGGGTTGGTGATTATGCGGCATCAAGATCCTTGTGACCAACAACACCATCATCTTCTTGTAATAAGAAATCAGGACTCTTAAGATCGAGCCAACCAAGGTTTGGTGCACTTGACTTGTAACCTAATCTCTGTTGGACTAATGGAGAGTAAGTCTTGACGTCTTCGACAGGGTATGCTAACCATGGGATTTCTTCTTGTCTGTACATGCCAGGACATTGGAACATGATGTGCATTGGACGAATGGTTTGAGAGTAGTTAGTAGCACCACAGTGGTATAAACTACCTAATAAGATAACAGCTTCACCCTTTTCTAATTCTGCATGGATCAATTCATCTCTATATGGAGCTCTTTCATCACCCCAAAGATGAGAACCTGGAATGATTTGAGTTGCAGCGTTTTCAACAGTTGTCTTACAAGTTGGGACCATTAAACCAACTAAGAGATCGTTACCCATGACATATTCATCGGACTTGACGTGTGTAGCATGATGGTTCTTGTCATCTCTGTGGATTCTTTGAGCTTGACCACCAGGACCAATGGCCATGGTCATGGACATGGAAAGTAATGGTGGAGAAGTGTAAACTGTCTTTTGTTGATCATAGTAGTTGGCAGTAGTTCTGTTTAAGAAGAATTCACTACAGCCTTGGTAAATCTTGTGTTCGAAAAACTTCTCACGAACGGTCTTGGATCTACCGATCAATCTGAAACAACGCTTGGTTTCTGGTGGGAAAAGTTTACCTTCCCATGGCTTATCAGCATCTAAATATGGTTGAACTTCTTCTAAAGATCTATCTAAATCTTCATAAGAAGCAAAGTTCTTGACGATGACAACACCGTCTTTCTTAAGAGCATCAATAAATGATTCGAGTGGTTCGGAGGCATCAATCTTTTGGACCATTGTGATTTGTTGTTTGTTGTTTGGATGATAAAAGAGGAGAAGAATACAGACTGTGTAGTTGAATTGGGATGATGGATTGGAAATTTGAAAACAGCGAATGTCAATGGTTATTTATACAATTCAGAAGCAGAGGATAGAAGTGAAAAAATGATGAAAAGTGTCAAGCAAGAGGGGGTTTTTATTACCCGAAGTAGAAAGTGTTGATAAGAAAATAAAATTTTGCTCGGGCAACACAATAGAAACGTCTCTCGCCTGGCCGCTCGGAGACGGTGGAGAGATAGTCGGCCATTCCGACCAGCGTTTTCTTAGCGATGGGCGAGCGTTCGACCTTTTGCGAGCTGATAGTGGGCGCTTCCGAGATCGTATCCACCGGGGCAGCTGCGATGGGGCACTCCAACTCCGAGTCCTGCTGACGGGCACTCTTTTCTCTCTTTTGCCACAAGACTGTGTTGTTTCCCGATGCTTCGTTTCCGTCGATTCTTTTCCTCTGCTGGAGGCCACAGGTTCTTCTTTTCCGAAGTGTTGATCTTGTGTGTTGTCTCTACACTGAGTGTCTTGCTAGGCCAGTTTCCACCTCCCATGGGTGAAAAGATTACCGCGCAATTCTTGGACGCCACTTTACCGAGCTAAAGCGAGCTAAAATAGGTCCATTAGGCATGGGAGACTAACGACTAAAGTCTACTATTTACAGACTAAGAAATAAGAACCAAAATCAAGGAACTGGATATAAACTAGGGAAATGGAGACTAAAGACGGGTAGTGCTAGAGTTCAAAGTGTATTTCCAAAGCTGATGGGGACATCTTCTAGAAATAAACGGTTGGAAAGGTTTGGAATTTGTAGTACTGAACGATCCCCGATTCTACATTGCTCTTTTTCCATCTCTCATTAATTCTACGACTTATGGTGTTATAATCATGTTATGCAAGCTCTTACACTTAAAATAATGAAGCGAATTTTATGGGATGATGGCACAATCACTCAGCTAACAAATTAACAGCACAAGGTGCAACAGGTGATGCCCTCTGAAAATTGGGTGGAGTTGACTATACAGTAATTGTACTTTGTACATGATGGACAGAATCCACAGCAATCATAAAACAATACGGGCCATCTACTATACCATTTAAACATCGACTATCAAACTTTCCTTCGTTTGAAACCTTCCTTCTTCTTTCTATCGTGTATGCCAATTATTGTAAAATAGATGTGTAGTACAGACCCTCAACAACCAATTGCTTTTATTGTTCAGTATTCAGCACTCAGCACTAGTTTGGGAAAAATAAAATAAAAGAGAAAAACCGATAATTTTTTGCCGTGAAAAAATGGAAAAAAATGAGAAAATCGAAATCGCTGAAAATGAAGAAAGTGCCATGGAAAATGGCAACGATAGAGAAGCAGCTGAGGCAAGGTACAAACCAAAGGCTCAACGAGGTAATTTTTCTTCTTGGTATACACCTCTGTCGTCCCCACACATAGAGCAATACCGGCACAGGTACCAGCATTACACAGACGCAATAATGAACATGTTGAAGACGATGAAAATAAGGCAGGCGACCATCATCGTTCTTAGTGCACTGATAGGTTTGGTGCTCTTATACAGATTGATCTCACCTGCAAAAAGCAACCAACTTGCAGAATCAAGTGCTAGTAGTAATGCCAATAGATACGAGGGAGGACCGGCAAAAGATGGATCCAATTTATTTGGTTTAAGGTTGAACGATCAGATGGAATTATCCCAAAAACTGGATGATTTAACAGAAAAGTTATTGGAACAACAAGAAAAAAGATTATCACAACTTGAAGATGACAAGAACCGACTCGAAAGACAGCTAAACGAGATGAAGAAGCCATCTGAAGATTTGTCATTAAGAGAGAAGTTGGCATTTGTCTATCCATACGATCAAAATCAAAAGTTCCCAGCGTATGTGTGGCAAACATGGAAATATGGTTTGAATGATGATAGATTCGGTAGAGAGTACAAACAAGGTGAAGAACAGTGGGCTATTAACAACCCTGGTTTCGTCCACGAGTTGTTCAATGACGATACATCCAGAGCGATCATCAGATATTTGTATAGAAGTATACCCGATATTGTGAAAGTTTATGATTCTTTACCACATGTGATTTTAAGAGTTGATTTTTTCAGATATTTAATTTTATTTGCCAAGGGAGGAGTCTATGCTGACGTTGACACGCTACCATTACAGCCTATTCCTAACTGGATTCCAGAAAACGTGGATCCGAGCGAGTTGGGTATGATTATCGGTATTGAAAGTGATCCAATCGATAAAAACTGGAGAAAATACTACACACGTAGATTACAATTTGCCAATTGGGTGATCCAAGCCAAGCCAGGACATCCTATTTTGAGAGAGATCATTGCGGCGATTACGGAGCAGAGCTTGGAGAAAATGGCCAAGAATGATAACTTGGTGAGAAGTGAAACTGATGAACAGTTTATGTTAGATGTTATGAATTGGACAGGTGATGGGTTATTCACCGATGTGATTTTCAGATACTTCAACGACTACGTGTTGAGTGGCATCTTCTCCAAGGTCACGTGGAAGGACTTCACGAAGATGGCCGTTCCTAAATTGGTGAGTGACGTGTTGGTGTTGCCAGTGAACTCATTCGGAGCTGGAACTGGCGCCGGAGCTGGCACTGGAGAGAAGGAAGTGGAAATACTGCCTGGCAATGCTGTTGCGGAGGTTCCAGAAGACCATCCTCTGGCGTTTGTGAAACACTACAAGCACCAGGTGTTCAAGAAGAAGGCTGTGAAATGATTGAGTGAGGGATGTGTAGCATGTGTAGCATATGTATACCTGTTTGTAAGCATCAAAGATAAATCAAATGAAACATGAAACATAGATGTGGCGGGTGTGGCGGTGGCGGGTGCGCACGTGATGCGGGTGGCTGGTTTTGCGGCGGTGCTGGGCGGTGCTGGGCGGTGTGCACTGCCCGACATGGGAAATGGGACGACCCCGGCGGCACGCACCAGCCTCCCTGGGCTTATTGGCACGCGCGCGCGGTGGCAGACACCAGATCCACAGAATGCAGGCCCCGATTTGTTTACTCGAGACGGCCGGCGTTGCCGAATGCGGAAGGCAGCGCGTCGCGGCGCAGGGCTGGTTTCCATGCCTGCCCGAGGGGGCGTTTCACCGTCAACAACGATTGTCCGGTTATAGCTGCCATGGGGACAATCCTCGGGTCCCATTCGTGAGTTGCGGCCAGCACCCTTTCTTTTTGCTCCATCTTTGCTTTTGCTCTTTCTTCCCTGCTGGTTGGGTGTATATTTCCCTTCTCTTCCCTCTTCTCCCCCTTCATTACCTTTTTCTCCTCCTGAAACCCCCCTCCTTCCACTCTTTTCGTTCTTTTCTTCGCCACCAAGTTCTTCCAAGAAAACTTTCCAACTCCCAAACACTAACCCAAGTCTTTCCTTAAACAAACACAAAACAACATCAACAAAACAGCATTCTCTTTTCCAAATAAAAAGTAGAATACTCCTGTTTCAAAAGATCGTACAATATCATTAGCTTATACATCAAATCTATAACTGATCATATACCAAAAAAATATTATACCAACTTTCCTTAAAATCAATATCAACACAGACAACAACAAAAACCTCATCATCAACTAGTTTTACAAATGAGATTCTCTGTTTCAACTCTTTACACTATTGCTTCTGCTTTAGTCTCTGCAACTTCCGTTAGCGCTGACTGTTCTTACATCTCAGGTAACTACTACTGTAACGAAGTCTCTGCCATCCAATACCAAGGTATCGGTTTCTCAGGTTCTTACGAAGATGTTACCGACATGGATGAATCATCCTGTGAATGTACTTCATCCGATGTTTCTTTCTCTGGTACCATGTCTCCATTAGATGAAGAATTATCCGTCCACTTCAGAGGTCCAATCAAGTTATCCCAATTCGGTGTCTACTACCTTTCCTCCAGTTTATCCAAGAGAGAAGACACTTCTGATGACGAAGATTGTACTACTACTAAACACGTTCATCACCAACACAGGAGAGCTATCGAATACGCTTATGTCACTGAAACCGTCTACCAAGACGCTGACGGTAACGTCATCTCTACTACTGTTGAAGCAACTTCAACCACTTCTTCTTCTACTTCCACTGCCGCTGGTGCAACCGCTGTTGCTGCTGCTGCTGCCGATACTAGTTCAAGTTCTGAAACAACTTTAACTACTGTTACCACCTCCTCTACTGAAGAAGTCTCATCTTCATCCACTACTTCTTCATCCTCATCTGCTGCTGCAACCTCCTCATCATCTTCATCTTCCTCTGGTGACTGGACTAGATCTGCTTACTACACCCCAGGTACTGCCGATGGTCTTGTCTTCTTAAACAGTCAAGGTGGTACTGCGGGTTCAGGTATCTGGTCTTCCTGTTTCGGTAACTCCCTTTCATACTGTGCTTCAGATGGTGTCTCCGGTGCAGGTTCTGCTGAAACTTTAGATGAAGTTACCATCGACTCTGATGTCGAATTCATCATCTTCTCTGATACTTCATGTTCAGACTCTTCATCCAGTAGTTGTGGTTACTACAGAGATGATATCCCAGCTTATCACGGTTTCGATGGTGCAACTAAGATTTTCGTTTTCGAATTCTTAATGCCAGAAGCTACTGATTCTGCTACAAGCAACTACGATATGCCAGCAATTTGGTTATTAAATGCTAAAATCCCAAGAACTTTACAATATGGTGATTCAAGTTGTTCTTGTTGGTCAACTGGTTGTGGTGAATTCGATGTTTTCGAAATTTTATCCTCCGGTTCTGATAAGTTAATCTCCCATTTACATGATGGTCAAGGTTCAAGTACTGAAACTGTTTACGGTGGTGGTGGTTCTTCTGATTACTTCTCAAGACCATACTCTTCTACTATGAAGGCTGCTGTTATCTTCCAAGATGGTGATATCTCTATTGTTGTCTTAGATGATGATGTTTCTTTCGATTCCTCATTATCTTCTGACACCGTCAGTGATTGGTTATCAACAAGTGGTTCAACTGTTACTATCTAAATTATTCATTAATATAATATTACACAACATAGAATTCAAAATTAATTAAAAAATAATTATACTATTAACAAGTATACTCCACATGATACCATTACCGAATTTTTTTTCTACACTACCGTCTGAAGAGGTTGACAAATTACGCTCCTTATTACCCTTTTCACTTATAAACACTACTTTCTTTTACTTTCCAACTATAGATGACTTGAAAACATATCCAGTCCGAGTATCTATAACAACTTTCCTTAACTAATATCACTAAATCAAATATCAAGTTTTGTTTTTAACATTTTATAATATATTTGTTGGTCCTTTGCATTTCGTTTCTTTTTTATAGTTTACCTTTATAACAACCCAAAATAAATCTGTACAGTTTTCCCCTGAATTTGACACACCCCACGACCGACGTAAAAGGAGCTATGAAAATAAAATGAAAAATGATTTAATAAAACTTACAGAATCAACAATCAGAAAATGCCGTTAATCGTTGGATGTACATAATGAATAGATTGAAATAATTATTTAAACACATCCCATGTGTATTAATGATCGAATAAGTAGTCATGCTTCTGGAAGATGAAGGTTCAAGGTTCAATCCTTACTAATTTGTGTAGCGTGTGTGTGTGCATTTTCTATGCTCTTTTCTGTCCCTGCGATGCGTTTTCTGCCACCTCCTCTGGGATGGGCAGGATCATCCTTATACACAATACATTTATAACACAACATTTTGAGGATCAGGATACAGCCCAAGTTTTTAAAAACATATATAAGCCATCAGTTTGGAAGAAAATGGTGCTTTTTCTTCCTATAGTTTAGAAACGTCGTTGAAAATCTTACCAGAAAATTCAAGAATATCAATTTACAAAAATCAGATATCATCAACGACATTAACCATATTACGTTTGATGAGTTCTTACAATTATATGACATCTTTATCTTCATCATCATCAATTTGTAAGATGGATTCAACTAACAATTACTTGCACAACCAGCAGCAAAATCACCAATCACCGCAGCAGCCAGATCAGTTTCAATTTCAACAACAACAACAAAATCATCATCATCATCAGCAACAACACCAGCAATTACAGCAACAACAATTGCAATTCCAGCAATTACAATTCCAACAACAGCAACACCTCCAATCACCATCGCCATATTCTCAACACCAACATCAACAAGTGCAACCACAACCAGTTCAAACAACCACACCACAACAAAACCTTCTCCCAAACCAACTTCAAACTTTAAGTGATGATTTCAAAGTTGCCCCTTTTCCATTTTTCTTTTGTGAATACTGTTAAAAGATTTCAGATACTTGTTATTTTTGTTATAATAGACCATGTACATTTTTAAAAAAGTTGCAACAATTTCAAGTATACAATCAACCAAACTACTTTACCATTAGCCAAGTTGTCCTTCATTGTGATCAAGACTACATTTATGAAGAGAACACGGACAACAAGGATAGAATCTACGATCCTCATATTACAAGATGCAAAATTGAAGACGAATTCATCAATGGCAAGAAAATCAAGAAGGATCATCCAGGTTTCTGTAAATACTGCACATTATATGAGGATAATTGGGATTCAAACTTTTATGAGAGAAACAACTCACGTTATAGAGGTCATATGATCAATACTCATGGTATTCATCCCAATGGACTGGTTGTCAAGATGCCAGAAAACGGTTACTTTTGCTACAAATGGGTGAGAAACCATTGGTTTGAAACAAGCGGATTCTTCTGTCCTTATCCTAACTGCAATGAAGCGTTTGCGATTGGTGAAAAGGGCCATGGGTTCCACGAGTACCTTCGACATTGGAGCAAGCTACACCTCAAGCTCGATTCTGACAACTTGATCTCCCCTATCTGAAGGTGTGGAGAGTGTGGCCAGGGCACGTCTTCCTGTGCATGATGCAACTGTCAATGGACATTTTTCATGCTCCCACTTCCCACTCCCAATCTTCCACCGGGCCACAATGACGCTGACCGCACCGGATTTTCTTCCTTTTCCTTGCTTCTGTGCCAAAAATCGTTCCCTCCCCCCAAATTTCTTTCTTTTTGCCCCATCCCCCTGTTTTTCTGCTCGGGCCCGCCCGCCATTGATCTCCCGGCACTCGGCACTCGGTCTCCTGCAGCCTGTAGCCTGTGGCCTGTAGCTCCGCAACATTATTCTACTTTCTATACAACCCTTTATAACAAACAAGCTTAACTATCCCACATCACCCAACAAACACGCCGCATACACACCCACCCCTGATGTCCAGCTTTTTCAGAGACTCCAACTTGTTCTCCGCAAGGAACAAGGGGCCTTTGTTTCAGAGCGTTTCAGCGGCTTCGGCTTTACCTGCCTCTTCATCGTCGTCTTCTAACAACGGAACAGATGGCAATCCAGCGGATAGCAAAGGGCGGAGCAGGTCTATCACACCAAAACCCGTGGCGGTTACATCATTCAGTAAAAGATTGCATCTGGAAAGCAGTGTTGATCAGTCAAAACGTTTTATGAAAGCTCATCATCACAAGAGTAATGAATTTGTGGCTCAGCAATATCTCGTTCATAATCAGAAAGATTCGTGCAATACAGTTGAGCCCCGTAACTCTACCACCACCTCACTAGAAGAAACCTCTCATGTGTCACATAAAGATGATATGGATGGTAATTTTGACCAAATGGAGGTTGAAGAGGGTGCAGAATATGATGAAGAGGAAGATGAAGGCACTGACTACGCAAATAGCACCAATTTGGACATCACCAATCCAAACGATGATGATAGCAAAGTTATTGAAGATCCGCCAGAGCAGGAAGATGAAGATAGTGATGGAGAAATCGAAATCACAAGCGTTAGAGATATCACATTGGACGAGTATTCTGAAAATACGGGAGAAACTACCAATACAGACCACAATACACATGAAGCTGCTTCTGCACCATCAAAGAAGATGAATGAATCGACTGCTTCGGACAAAATGGATAATGTTTCAATGGAGTACCTATTGAACACCATTTCTTATCTCAGTGAGAAAAATAAACACCTTCAAGGAGAAATCAAAACAATTCAAAAAGAAAAAGAGGGTCTTTCCAATGAATTGAAAGCGAAATCGGATTCAATGGATTTGTTAAAGAACAGGGTTTCTAAATTCAAGACCACCATGAATAATTCAATTCTATTGCTAAAAGAATTCAAATTAAAGATCAACGATTCAAACTTCAAAAGGATCGGTTTAGCAGAAGAATTGGAAAAAACAAAGGACGGCTTGAAGAAAGAACACCAGTTTCTCTATTCTTTGAAAACTCTAGTTGAAAGCTTGAAAAGACAGAATTCATTGAATGAAGGCAAACTTGCACAAAAAGCACAACGTATTGAAACTTTGGAACAAAAGTCAAATGATTTAGCAGGAAGATTATCAGAAGAAAAAATCAAAAACTCCAAATTGAATAGAGAATTAACTGATGTATCTAACAAATATGAATCCGATCTATGCCTAACCACAACTGAGAATAGAAAATTATTAGGGTCGATTCTGGATCAAGGGTGGGAATTTAAGTCTACTTGGGAAACCTTTTTATTGTAAGTTAATGACATTTACTATCACTTCATGCATTCGAACATGTACTAACATTATCTTTTCTCATAGCGACTTGAATACAAAGTTTGAAAATTCAAACACTAATAACAATACAGCCATTGAACAGTTGAAATTAGCATTGATTGATAACTTTAATGATATTGCTTTAAGAGTTACCAATCTCAGCACTTCAACAGAGTCAATCAAGGATACCATTTCAAAATCGAATGACCAAGCAATGGTCGACAAAGAAGAAATCGTTTCTGCGCTGTCTTCTGTTGATAAGCATATAGTTGAAAACTCAAATACTCGGTTCACTACAATGTTACAAAAGCTTGACGGCAACTGTTCTTCTCAGCAACTTGAAGCATTTTCTAATAATTTTATGGCCATAATTGATAAGAACTCCCAAAATGATGAAACTATCTCACAATTACTTACTGAAAATAAGAAGAGTAATGAATCTCGTGTCGCTATTGAGAAGAAGTATGAATTGTTGAGCCATAAACATGAATCTAAAATCATGGAAGTTGAGCAATTAAACGGAGATTTAGAGAAACTCAATAATGAAAATGCAGAGATGATTACAAATCAACTATCTCTGATCAGTAATTTGCAAAAGGAAAAGGATAAGTTAGCTTTGGAAATTGAATCCATTAATAAAAACCATGAAAAATCCATCTGTGAGTATCATAAGAATCTTGAAAAGTTTGAAAAAATGGCTAAGCAAATAGAAGAACAAAATGTAAAAGCTTTAGATGAAGAAAGGGAAAAAATAGGTAATTTGTCAAAACAAATTCAACTAGCTGAAACAAGTTATAAATCTCTTATTACTGAGAATGCCATGATTGCTAAGGAAAAAAAATTATTGGAAGAATCTAATCACAAATTAGGTGACGAGTTTGAAGAATTGGAGGTGAAATGTGAAACTCAACAAGCACTTTTAAAAGATTATGAAACAAAACTTGGTGCTCAAACTCATAGAGCTGATATTTTATCTCTGGATAAAGATCATATTCAAAAGGTGAAAGAAAGTTTTGAAGTTAATGCAGATAATCTTAAGGGTGATTTGCTAAGAAAGGATGGAGAATTGTGTGAACTCCGAGAATTGGTAGAAAAATCGAAGAAGGATGTTGATGACATCACATTAGCTAAGGATAAAGAATTCCAAAACCTTAAGGAAGAATTTGAGAAATATAAATTGCAAACATCAACTAAATCAAGAAACTTATTTGCGGAATCAAGAACTAGTACTGCTATTATCAATAACCAAAAGGCTGAAAAACATGAGGAAAGTCCATGTCCATCGCAAATTTTGCTAAAACCCGAACCGCTCATTGAAACGGAAAAGATGATCAAACCTACAAAGAAAGCTTCAAAAGTTACTGGTAAGAGGAAACAATTGGCTAAGAAAGAAAATATTTTAATTAACAAGGATCTGATCAAACCAAAAACTACTGTTGAAAAACCTGTTGTTAATGCAAGTGTTACCAAACCAAGGAGGAAATTGATTTCATCTTCGCAAGTTTCTGCTAAATCCTCTCAATCGAAGGGGAAAGAGAATAAAGTGGATGGTAATCTTACCAAGAATATTCTACAGGATTTAGATATTTTCAATGAATTTGATGCTATTGATAGACTGGGAACTATCACTAAACCAGAATGGTGATTCAAACCTTTGCTAGTAAACATAAATTAATAAATTTATTCTATAAGTTGTATAAATTAGATTAAACTAATTTTGATATAAAGTCTTCGTTAGAGATTGGATTATTGGATGTCTTGAATCATTAAATATTTCATTTATTTCGTAATATATGGAGCAAAAGGTGGGATAAAAAATGGATAATAGAAAAAGGTTCGAAAAGGAATTATTATCATTGTTAAACTTCTTGATCTAATTCGTCGACTAATTCTTCTTTATCAAATTTGTGCATGAAGACAACTTTCTTGAAGCCTTCTCTTTCAACATGCAAAACGGGGATATCATATCTATAACACTCATACCATTGCTTGTTTTTTGGTGCGGTAATGTCGACACTTTCAATTTCACCAATGGTTTTGAGCATTTGAGGATTTATTTCATCAAGTGCAGTTTCAAGTACTGATTTGGCCTCATAACACAGCATACAATCTGGTTTTGTGAAAAACTTAAGATGGGTCTTGGTAGCTATCGTACTATTGAATCGTCTAGCAGCTATTCGGAACATTTTGTGTGTATTGTAGGCGGTAATGTGATTGTGCGTTTTGAAAACGCCATTATTCATAGAAGGAAAGAACTAATTACACACAATCCTATCGAAGAATTCAAAGGCAATTGCACAAATTAGAAAAATTAAAAAAATGCGAAATTCAAGAAATTTCACCAAGCCACTTCATTTAACAGGAAACACCGGATGTTTTCCATATTTTAATCGTAAACTATAAATAACGTATAAAATAGGCAGTATAAATAATAATAGAGGCCTGTATGATAATAAAATAAATAGATAAGAAATGCATAAACAAAGGCGTTGGCACCGGCGCCAATCACCAGCCAACGTAATCACGACCAACGATTCTGAATACTCTAAGCTTACCAGACTTCAGATTCTTAAGCTTATATTTACCTTGTTTAATGACACCGTCAGTTTGTTCGATAACCTTGATTCTGTTCTTTTCAGTATCAAAACTAGTAACGAGTGCAACATGTGGTTTGCCGAAACCAATTTCCTTTATACCACTTTGACCTTCAAACAGAGCTGTAACCAGTACCAAAATATCACCAGGACGGATGTCATCAAATGATTTAGCATCCCCGTTTGTATTACGGTAAACAACATCACCAAATGTTTTGTTTGCAATTGGACGTAAAACCTCTTTCGGTAAATTAGTGAATATGAAATTGATGTATTCACCATTATATGACTTATTTAGACTTTTAACAGCAATATTGTATGCAGTTGGACCATATTTAGTGTATTCATCAATAAGCTTGTTTCGATCACTTTTATTCTTTTCCTTTTCTTCGTGGAAGAATAACAATCTTTCAGGTTCACTAACATCATACGCTAATTGCATTGTAATAGAAGTTAAACGTGCATCTAAAACATAATAGATCAAGTACTTAATAATATGACCACCTCTCTTTGGAATATCAGTGGAAACAACTTCAAAATATACATCTGTTTTGGTCAATTGAGGTGGCAATGATTCGGTAGTCCACCATAATTCAGAGACTGCAGCAGTTGGTGAAGCTACTTCTTGTGAAATAGAAGGTGTTGTTGCAGCAGATGCATTGGTCAATTGTCTTGAGATTCCAGTGACACTTGAGTTTTCAGGAATTTCTGGAACTGAATCTGTTGGTGGTGGGGGTGGAGGTGGTGCATGACCAAGTGTTGTATGTCGCTGAACTGCACCTGGGATTGGTGGAGCAGAACCACCAAATGTAGAAGCAGTTGGAGATGTAGTAGCAGCGTGAGATGCAGTTCTAACAGAAGAGTGGCGGGAAATGTTATCTGAAACAGCAGATGGGACTGGAGGTTGTGCATGTGGTGGAGGTGGGGGTGGTATAGTTGTTTTACGAGTAACTGATGGAACAGCTGGAATAGAGCCTGGAATTGGTGGTGGAATGCCTGTTGTAAATGATGGAACTGGTGGTGTGGTGGTAGTTGGAACTGGTGGGGAAATAGCTGGTCTAGAAGGTGGGACGGTGTGTGGCATTGAGGTTGGAATCGCAGGAACTGGTGGTGCAGATATTGGTGCCCTAGTGTATTCATTGGACGTTCTAGTTGATGTTGGAGCTGATGTGATTGGTGCAGAAACAGTAGGAACAGGAGGTGCAGCTGATGGAACCGCTGTTGGAATAGAAGGTGCAGTAGCTGTGGCCTGTGCTGAAGGAATCGCTGGAACAGGTATTGATGGTGCAGGTGCGTTTGGTGTACCAAAATTTTGTCTATAGGGATGTTGTTCCATAGCTGGTGTGGTAGCTAAATGTATCGGACTTGCAGTTGCAGATTGGAAAGTATCGTGGAAATCGTCGTCTTCTTCATCATCAGTTGTATCGAGATTTTTAACTTGGTCTAAAATTGGCGGAATTGGTTGAATTGGAGATCCCAACAATTCATCAACTTGGGATTCAGGTTGTGTTTCTTCTGGTTCTTCGATTTCATCAGTTATAGTATGAGATTCAGTCTCAGTTGGTTCAGATTTAAGAGCACCTGGGTGAGGCATTCCCATCATTGGTGGAATACCACTTGCACCCATTGGAAGAATAGGAACCGCTTGTGGAACATTACTAAATTCATCCTCTTCGACGGTCTTCTCCTTTTTAGACTTCTTAGTCTTTTTTGGAGATTTTGTAGGAATAGGAGAGCTCATCATACCCATCATGCCCATCATTCCCATGCCACCTGACAATTTAGCCATACGTTCAGCCAATCTTCTTTTTCTTAACTCTTCTGCATCTTCTTCAGTTTCTTCTTCATCCTCGTCATCGTCATCATCTTCGCCTTCTTCTTCGTCATCTTCTTCACTTTCATCTTCTTCAAGAGCTGCAACAATATTTTTAGTTTGAGGTTCTTCGGCTAATGCTGGTAGGGTTGAAGTAACATTGTCGGCATCGTCTTCACTATCAGAGTTGAATTCACCACTAATAGTTTTAGCTTCTGTTAGTAATCCTGGCTCAGGTTCATTAAGTTGAGTGTCAATTTCTGAAACGGTGTGATTGTGCTGAAGTTGTTTCGCTTTCTTTCTTTCTTCTTTTCTCTTCAGGGCGGCTTCTATGGCCTGTTGTTCTTCCTGTTGTTGTTTTTGTAGCAATTGCATACGTTCCTTCAAGGTCATTCTTGGAGCTTCAACTTCTTCAACCTTAGAACTTTCGGAAATAATATCACTGGATACGACATCGGGTTTCTTTTCTTCCTTCTTTAAAGTTTTGGAAGTACCTAATGATGGTGGAACATATGATGTACGGTGGTCGGCTGCAGAGAAAGCTTTCTTGACAAAATTTTCTTCAATTGGTTTACCCATTGGCATCAATGGAGTTGATGAAACATTAAAAGATTGTAATTTATTTTTGAAATTTTCTGGCTCATGGATAATATTGGATTCGATATCTTTCAATTTTGGATCTAAAACTGATAAGTTAGGCTCAGAAGCATCAACAACGGGTTGTTTAACTTCGACTTTTTCTTCACCAAGAGATTCTGGCTCGGATTCTGGTTCAGGAATAGTTTGTTCAATTGGTTCAGGTTCGGCGACAGGGGTAGGAACCGTATGAGTTGGAGCTGCTGGTGATTCGGTATAAGGTTCAACAAATGATTTTGGGAAATAACCACTCAGAATATTGCCGGATTCATCGGCGTAAGAACCAAATAACCAATCATCATCAATGATTTCGGAAACTGTAAGAACTTGGTTGGTTTTCAATGGTAAATCATCGCTTGCATTGGCTGCATCAGGTTGATACGGATATCTGGCGATTGCGATATAAGGAACAGACATTCTTAATAGGAGGCAGGGAATCTAATTCAATTGATTAAATAGAAATACAGAACGATGTAAATGTATTAAGATGTATGCAAGGATTTTTAGTAGTAACAGGGACGTAAATAACAATTAACTATGCTTCTAATCTGAATGTGTTGATATAATAGTGTGGAGGGGCTTTTCGAATTGTCGGTTTCGGGACTAATAATGGAGGGTAGTTGAAAGCACCAGACTAATAGATCACGACTGGAGAATACAATTGACTCTGTGTTGGTGGTACCGGAATCCCAATGGTGTCTGTGTCGTGAGTGGTGGCGGAAAGCAAAGGAGAGTAAGAAGGTAAGAAGCCATCACTACCACTTCTACCACCTTACAAACAGGCTCAGAGCTCAGAGCTGAAATTGAGGGCAAAATGCACAAAATGGCGGAATCGCATACGGTGCGACAATTCATCTGTCGCGGGAGCGGATATGGGGGGCAATGGACTGGAGACGACACGCGTGGGAGAAGAGGACGTTTTGCGTTCTCTGAAACGGGGAATGGGGCATCTTTCTTCTCTTTGTGGTGGCTTCACTCGGCACACACGCATCTAGCACATTCAGGACATTTCACAGGTGAAATGGCTAATGCAGAAAATCGACCTGCCAAAAGGGCACGGACGGAACGGGGCGGAAAGGACATTCTGCAACATTTTTCGATGGAGGATATAAATGGAAAAGATCAACCGAAGAATGCAAACGATTCCTCCACAAAAACCGGATCCACAGTCCCAAAACAAAGAATGAGAACCAAGAAGTTTGGAGGTGGAACCACGATCAGAGATACAATGGCTAAACCAACTGATCCGAAGAAAAAGGCCATGTCAGCAACGGAATGGAACGACCTAAAACAACAACATAAAAATTCAGAATCTTCGAAAATTATTGGAAGTATAATAGATCTCAAGAGTGAATCCGACATTTCAATGCAGAATGGATCATCTCCATTTAAATTAATACGATCAAGTCAAGAATTCAGTATAGATAGTCCCGAGTCCAAGCGGAAAGATCCTAACGCATTTCCTGGATCTACTGCACAGACACCAACTATGTTTAAAACCAGACAAAGTTCAGATGACGGAATATTCTGGGTGAACACGCCGCAGGGTTTGGATAAGTCACACCAGCAGCAAATTCAAAAACTACTCGATAATGGTAAGGGTGAGTTCAAACTTCCTTCTTCACCCTTGAAAAATGATAGAGACTCTCAGCTGAAAGATCTATCTGATACTTTACTGGATCCAGAAATAAAGAAGCTAATGGAAAAATACAAAGAAACAGAAAAATTAAAACTAGATGGAAAGCCAAACTATAACAGATCTATTTCTGATCCGAAAGCTTTAACTGATCGAAAAACTGAAGACAAAGGAAACGGTAAGGGTACACAGATAGTTGCCACTAAAAATTCATTAAATGAAAGTGTTGTTGATACACTTACCAAAAGGGGAATTCAACAAAACATTAAGCATAACATTAGCATAGATGATAAAATAGATCTTTCCAGTATGTTAATGCATCTAGGTTCTAAATTATCGGCTAACCCAGATGAAAAAGAAAATCTTTCAGTGCCAATCATGTCAATTGATCCAACTTCGAAGTCCGAACCATCAACTACCGTCAAAATAGAAACCAATATAGTGAAGGAAGAAAGTAAAGCTGGTGCTCTTGAAGAACTCACAAATACATCAGATGCATTCAGTGATGATATTGATATGAGTGAACTTGCAGTCCATGCTACTCAGGCGTTACCCCCAAATATTGATAGCAGTGATGACGAATCCGATAAAGATTCTGATGATAGTTTTAGTGATGACGATGACAATCTCCTGGAAAAGATAGAACTGGGTATGACTCAACCACAAATTAGAAACGGGAGGCCTAACACGGACCAAACAGATATAACTGATGTTATTGAAATAGATACCACAGAAATGACAAAGAACATTAACTTGATCAAAATAAATGAACCAATTAACTCAACATCTAATATAAACAGGAGTATGAACACAAATATGAAATACAAAGGAATGATTAGCACTAAAATAGATGATGATGGAAAGTCTAACAAGCCTTTCAAATTGTTTGATGAGAATGATAATTTAGCAAAATGTGCATTGAAATTTGATTTAATGACCAGATTGCAGATAAAAAATGTTCGTGGGGGCGTTTTTAAAAGAGATTTAAAGGTTAACAATCAATTTGTTTTACAGTGCTTAACAGAGGATGATAAGCTTGTTAATGTTATGGTTAGAGACCATTGGGCAACATTGGAATTTAAAGTTAATGATATTATTCATATCATAGTGAATAAGGTTGGTGATAACTTCCAGTTGGTAGATAAGGACCATAACCTTCTTATTTGGAACCCAGATACATTATTATCTGCTACACGAATTGCCGATGCTGTTGATTGTAAAAGAAAATCAATCATAAGTCAAAAATTTAACGGGCCTGGTATTGTCTCGGTGCCATTCATTATTGGTAATATAACTCATGCCCTATTTCAAAAATGCCTATTAACAAAAAATGTTGAACAAGATTTTGTGGATACTGTTATTGATGAACAACTAGATGAGCATATTATTGAAATTTTTGCAGCTGGTAAAAATAGAGGTGAACTAAAGAATATGATTTTGGAACACTTTGTTTACATTAGAGAATGGGTTACAGATTATTTATCGGTAGACTCACCTAAAAATCGAAATGCCAATAACAAGACTGAATTTAAAGCAACAAAAGTTTTGGATATTGAAGAAAATATTGTCTCGCCTATTTATGGTATCAGAGGTATTATTGATGTTGTTATTGAAGCTAAATTAAAGGACAATTCAAAATTGGTTATTCCAATGGAAATCAAAACTGGTCGGGAATATCTTTCGAATAGAGCACAGGTTTCTTTATACACATTATTGATCAAACAAAGATATGATGTTGATTGTTTCTACACTTCTTTAGTTTACACGAAGTTGCATCAATGTTATTTAAATGCCCTTAAATTCAATGACTTCAAATTGTTGATCAATATTCGAAATGAATTATCTCAATATCTAGTATATGCAATCACAGATCTGCCCCCTATCTTGAAGCGTTCAACCTGTGAAAGATGTTTTTCTATTGAACCTTGTATGGTTCTTAACAAATTGACAGAGAATGGGACTGCCGAAGAAAGTGGAATAGAAGTAGATCGATATGAAGAAATTACGGATCATTTGAATAAGGAAGTATACAAAGAATATTACCAGCATTGGGATAGTTTACTTACAAAAGAAGAAGGATTGATGTCATACTTGAAAACTGATATGTGGAAGAGTACGGCCGAATATAGAGAGGGTAACAGTGGTAACTGTGTTGGTAATTTAACAATTGTTAGTAGTGATTTCAGCTCTCTTCCGAATCAATATGTCTACATGTTTGAAAGAGACACATCAATATACCCACCGTTAACATCTAGTCAATTGGCAAAACATGATAGAATTATTCTAAGTGATCAAAATTCGATGTTTGGATTAGCTCATGGGTATATTAAACTTTTGAGACCTGATGTTATTGTCATAATTACAGATAGAAATTGGTCAAATTCTGCAGTTAAAGAAGCGGGTTTTAATGCAGTAAATAATCAAACATTTAGATCTACATTAAAAACTATAAATCCAGACGAATCATATCAATCGCAACAACAACTTAGTAGCTTCATCGCATCGAAGAGTTTCAGAATTGATAAGGATCAAATGTTTCACAGTATGTCAATGGCTAGATACAACTTGTTGAATTTGTTTCTTCCGGGAGGAGATGAAAGAAGTAGAAGGCTTATTGTTGAGTTAGATAAACCAAAATTCAGCATTAAACCAAATTTCAATTATGACATTAAAAAATTGAAACTAAATGAGGATCAATTAAAAGCGGTTGAGGTCACCTCTAAGATGGAGGATTATTGTTTAATTTTAGGTATGCCAGGTACAGGTAAAACTACAGTCATTGCTACAATTGTTGATCTGATTATTAAGAGTGGTTTAACGGTGTTGATTTCATCATATACACATTCGGCTGTTGACAATATCTGTGAAAAGTTGATTAAAAATGCAGAAAAGAGAAAAGAAAAACTTCCATTATTAAGAGTTGGTGCCTCTACTAAAATTAGTCCAATTGTCAAACCATATTCATTGTATTCTGAAGAATTTGAAAATAATATTCGAGATAAATCTGAATTTCAAGATATCATTAGTGATTGTAATATTATTGCAGCATCTTGTTTGGGTATTAATGATGTTGTTTTTGGATCTGGTAAGAAATTTGACTATTGTATCATTGACGAAGCTTCGCAGGTAACTTTACCCGTTGTTCTTGGGCCTATTTCTTTTGCAGATAAATTCATCTTAGTTGGAGACCACTATCAATTACCACCGTTAGTTATGAATCCAGAAGCTAAACAAGAAGGCCTTGATCAATCATTATTTAAGATTTTAAGTGATGCGCATCCTCAAAGTGTCATTGAATTAACTCATCAATATAGAATGTGTGCAGATATTATGTCATTATCCAATGAACTGATTTATGATGGTAGACTTAAATGTGGGTCTGAAGAAGTTGCTAATCAAAGGTTGAATATTCCATATTTGGAATCTATTCCTGTTAATGATACTTGTATCAAAGATATTTTGAATCCAGAAAGAAGAGTTGTGTTTGTCAATGAAGATGCAATTGAATCACTCAAAGAAGTTAGTATTGGTGATAAATGTGATAACCCTGGAGAAGCTAAGTTTATTACTACGTTAATCAGGGTACTATTAATGGCTGGTATCAATCAAGAAAGTATTGGTGTAATGTCATTTTACAGGGCACAATTAAGACATTTCTATCTATCATTACAAAAATTTAAAGATATTGAAGTTTTAACAGCAGATAGGTTTCAAGGACGTGATAAGGATATCATTATTATATCATTAGTTCGTAGCGAAGTGATTGGTGATTTACTTAAAGAATGGAGAAGAGTCAATGTTGCTATGACTAGAGCTAAATGTAAATTGATTATATTTGGTAGTAAAATTTTATTGAAAGGTGTTGAACAATTTGAAGGGTTTATTGAAATGTTTGAATCAAATGGATGGTTCTATGATTTGAAAGAAGGTGATGAGAAAATTTCTGAAGAAGTCAATTTTCTAGACCATGAAATTAATGGTAGTAATAGAAGTAATGGTATTGACAGTCAAATGGATACCCAAATGGATAATGAAATTAATGGTAATTTCAAAGGTGTTATTAAACGACTTGATCATGAAAGTAAAGTGATTCGTCGTAGTAAAGTTTTAAAATATGTTATTGATGATCTTACCAAATGAAATGGTAATATTATCAACGGAGTCTATATAAACTAATTTTATAATTTAAGCAACTTAATAAATATACGCGTAGAAACTTATTTGGATATTATTTAAGGGTACAAGGAATTTATATAAGGGTGAAAAAGTATGATATTAATTATTATTCTTAGATTTCAATTTATTGATGTAGCAATGAGATCGAAATGGTTATGCAGTATGAATGAATTAATTACTTAATTGAATGCGACGAGGTTGATATATGCGGTTTAATGTGGATCATTTGTTTGAAAGGTACGTACGTTTCCAATTCCAATATTCTATCAGACGTTCACATGAATAAGAAGAATAATCGAAATCAATTAAAGAGATTTCACTTTGTATACCTGCCCATATTCCCCAATATAAACCAGGCATACCATAATGATAAGCAATTTCATTAACTAGGTGTTGAATTAGATTTGAATCTATTGTATCAATATGATCATTTGGATTATGTAAATAAGGATTTAAATCTGGATTTGAAGAATGAAATGAAGTTAGATAATATTTACACCAATTGAATATTATATCATTTTCATAATTTTTAGTTGCTTTGTTGTAATTGAAATTTGGAATTTTTGATTTATCACAATCGAAACCTTGCCATTCCATAAAATGGTTAGCAATATCAAAAGCTCTTGGGGCTGGCATCATATATTCATAATCAATAAAGGATAATGGATTTGAGTTAAATTTTTGTATTGTGGATAAGAACTCTTCATCAATTTTACTATTATTTAATGAAGATGGTATTATTATATTACCCGATAATAAATCGTTGTGAGAAGTAACTTGGATTGAAGAAGTATATAATGAATGTTTTAACCATTTGATTTCACTGAGTAATATATCGACTAATGAGGTATTATCATCTATTGAGTCTAAAGAAAGGATATCCTTATTTTTTAAACAAAGTTCTTTCATTGAAGATAAATTTGATAATTTTTGAACCCAATCTAATAAAACAGACCAAATATCTATTTGATTTGGTAAAGGATTATGTGGTAATATGGAAGATGATGGAGAGTGGTCTTGTTGGTGGAATTTTTGCTTCAATTTGTTTAAAGATTCATCAATGACATGAACGTTAGTTAATTTATGTAAACAAGCCAATTTGGATGCAATCAAAGGGTATAAATTTGATGAAGATAGTTGATCAAAATTTAAAGAACAACCTTCTATATAACCATAGACTAAACCATTACCAAATCTAGCATGGATTGAAGGGGCCAAATTGAGAGAGTTCAAAACCAAATGAGAAACAAATTCACGATCTCTATCAATAATTAAATCAGTACCATTACCATAAGTTCTAACTAAAACTTTTTCTATATCATTGTTCGTTTTTGAATTTATGTAAGTACATTCCAACAGCATGTTGGTGATACCACCTGTTAGTTTTTTGATTTTAATTTCATTATTTAAATCCCAGTGATTGAATATTTTCAAAAGTAAAGATTTGATAATAGATTGTGTTTGATCTGAATCTTCATTTAAAGGTATGAAATCATCGGGTAAATAGATTGCATGAGATTTATAGTTTTCTAAAAGTTTAACGATTTGTGTGTTCTCGTTGCTGTTGTTGTTGTTATGATGGTGAGAAGTTATTGTGTTGGTATTGTTTATGCTGTCGAAAGAAGAAACGGTTTTGTTATTCAAAAAGGTGCTATAAAGAGGATAATTTTCGTAATTTGCTTGATCGTCTTTGGAATCAGAGTACGGCAAGAAATGTAGGTCGCCATTGGACAAAAGACAGTATGAAGATGAGGATTCGTTATCTGACATGTGGTGTGTGAGTGAGTATCAATTTGCGGTTACTGTCGTGCTACTAAATGGCTATTTGATGAGATAGATTCGTGTATTTTAGAGTATTTGGTGGAGAATGTTGTGCAGAAAGACAGCTGGAAGGAAATGGGGTTGTGGGTGTGGCTTGCGGTATGTACAGATGTGGCGGGATGCTGTGGGTGTGCCAGGAGGGTGTGGTTGGTGATTAGAGATCAGATAAGAAACGGTCAGAAGACAGTTAGAGACGGGAGTGGGGGCAGGGAGAGTGTAGCTGAAGACGTCAAGCTGGATGCTATCTCGTCTCCCGTCTCCCGTCTCCTGTCTGGCCCGTCTTGCAACACCAAACACCAAAGCATGTGAAATTAGTGTGAAAATTTGTGTGCGGGGGCCATGGGCAACTGCCATCGCTGGAAGCGTCGGAAGAGAAGCAAAGCGCAAAAAGCAAAGAGCAAAATCCGCCGGGGACAAAAAAAAGCAAAAAGCAAAAAATAAATGTTCAAACGACAACTGCAGGATTCGAACCTGCGCGGGCAAAGCCCAAAAGATTTCTAATCTTTCTCCTTAACCACTCGGACAAATTGCCAATTAACGAGAAAACAAACAGGGAGCGGCACCCTCTTCTACAAATGTCACTTTTTCGGCTTTTGTAAGCGCACTTACGTAAGTGTAATTATGTCAGCATTATTACGTAATTGTGATTACGTAAGCTGGTATTAACATTACACAGTGACATTGGTCTAATCACATATTTCAACATGGAAGTTCTTTTCAATTCCTGAAAGTGTTGATCCATTATACAATTTCTCTAAAAATATGGCATTACTAAGAACAAAATGTATAGGTTTAATTGGTCAAAATAATTCCAGCTGTGTTCTGTTTATGTTCCGGATGTTTGAAGTCTGAACAATTGGCCTTTTCCATGGTTCGCTTGGGATTCTGGTATAGCCTCAATCGATTGAATCTAATGATTATATTTCACCTATACAGAGATCTAAAGTCTGGGGTTCAATAATAAGAAGTGAATATTAAATACCAATCAGAAAATGAATTGATGATCTTCTTGGAAATTCAGCGTTGAAAACTTGAGACAGGTTTGTGGTTGGTGGTCATCGAAAATCTCTACGGACTTAACAAATTCTTGAAAGGACAAGTTACAACTATACAATAATTTGTATTTCTGGTCATCTATATTCATTGGTTGATGGAGATGATTAAACTGTATGATGTTGTGAAATTTGTATCATTTAATTGGCGGTTTGAAATAGTGTCTATTGTCGATAAGCTATATATGATAAAAGGGGGTGGTTTTAAATAAACAATGGATTCGACATGTGATTTCATTTGATTTAATCGTACGGTATGCATCAGATATGTCAAAATATTACTATCGAGATACAGAAAAGGAAATTGGAACCGTTATAGTCTGTAACTTATTTCCGTTAAAATGAAACCGTGACCATCCAATATTATATACGTGGGCTACCACTGGCCACTGGCCATTATACAAAATATAAATCCATATGTTTATAAATCGGATATTTCTTAAGAAATTCATCCGGCCGGTAAAAAAAGTAACAGCGATCGGAGCAGAAGTTAGTCCCTGACTCTTAAAACTATTGCCGCGTGTGCGGAGACGGGAGCTGAAAGATCCTTCACATCATGCAGTTTAACTCACGCCCAATTTTAAAGGGTTCATGATTCATCAACCAATCAACCTGATTTCACGTATATACTATAGATGAGCGTGTACGAATTGAGTGGTTTGTGCTGCTATTGTAAGAGATTCCTCGGATATCGATCTCTGGAATCGAGAGATCTCAGAATTCCTTTTCCTCAGCTGTCAAATTTTCAGCTCCTGATTTGTTGCCTTGGTTAGGTTTTTGATCGATGAATCGCCACACCTTTCTGTTAACCACTAATTCACACATTTTTGCCTTATCCATTGTTTAGATCTATATTGATATTGCCTAACTGAATATTAATTCCACATGTCAGGGTGTGCCGTGTACCCTATAGCCGACGCATAGACCCTAATGGTGCCTAGTGCTCAGCAGTCATCGGCTATAGGCCATCGATCTGCCAAAAGTTCGAGCCCAATTCCGCATCTTTCTCAGGGTCCTGGACCCTGGGCCCTGGACCCTGAATTCTACTAGGCTAATTTTAGTGATGATTGAGCCCTAACTTTTATGGAATCAGTGACCGATAAATCCTTTGGTCTGTAGCCGACTCCGTTACAGTTCAGTGCGTGTGCCTTTAAAAGACTGATTGCAAATTAAATTACTACAAAGAAACAGGAAACGGCTGCAAGTGAATAGGTTACACACTTCTCCACGGTATATATAATGTGCCATTATATAGCTCTGCTGTAATTCATTTTAAAGCATTGACACATTATATACTGTTTCTATCAAAAAGGGAGTATCACTGGAAATCAGGGTGCTGCAAAAAATAAGGGGTCCCTAGAAAATCCATATTTGCGAAAGTAAAGAAATGGAGAAGTATAGGGCATTAATTAGAAAATATAATTTGTTTTGATTGGAGAATTTTTAAAAAAGAAAACATGCAATTCGTTATTCACATTTGTTCCTGATTTTTAACGTTGGAATCTGTTATATAGTTTCCGAGATCCGTAGATCTCATTTGCTTGAATCGTTGGATATTTCAAGTTGTACTTATATGGCTTCAAAACGATATTCAGTCCGGAATCCTCACCTCTTTTCTGATTTCCATGTTTAGCCGAGGTCTGGAATTCAAGATCAAGAATTAATGGTCACATGTAAGCGAAAACCCTCCTTGAGTGTGTATATCTACGTTCTACCATGATTTTACATGAAAATATACCTAGATCTTGATGTAATAAAAATATTGATCTCTTTAGTTCTGTATATAGTGGAGAGTAGAGACATTGGTGTTAGGTGCCCGATAAATCCATTTTGTTCTTCCTCTAGTAAATTGAAAAGATGTTTGTTTTTGTTGGTTCATGGGATCCTGTTTCTCTTTTGATCAATCAAAGTTCAAGCATTTTTAATACACAAATTCTATTCACTTTTTTAATCCCAGTTTAACATCCGGTATATAATTTCTGTCACAGTAATTGGCTGTTCATATTTTTCAATTTCTATTCCGAATTAAGAATCTTTACCCAAGGGATAAATGTTATGATTTAGTCAGTTTTTTTCAGTGTCATGAGAAATTTCATAAAAGTTGTTTGCTGGGGCATCTTGACCTCTGATTTATAAAACCTGCATCATTTCCTTGCATTTATTTTGACCATTATCTAAATAACTAATTCTTTTGAGTTTTAAAATTCATACAGACAACTAAAGAATACGTGATGAATTGGTTAATTTCAATATTCTTTTATTTAGAAATTGCAGCTGCTGGCCTCATTGGAACAACCATTAGACAAGGTTCTGGTTTAGCGGAGCTTAATACATGTTTTACAGCAGCAAAGAAGTTCACATACAATTATACCTATTTAACAAAGGGAAAGTATGCTTATTATTATGACTTCGCATGCGGTTATCCACCAGCAACTGGTACACTATTGATGTGCAGTTATGGAATTTCAGGTAATGATACAGAGACTCAAAAGCATGTTTACAAACAACTCGCCAAAAGATGTCAATCATATAGCTCATATGATTATCCTTCAACCTATTATGAAAAACAATTTGAAAACGCAACTAATTATTTTATTCCTCTTTCACAAGTGAATACAAAACAACCACTTTATAGTGCTACAATGCCAAATTTAACTGCTTTGCAAGCTTCTTATAAAACAGCACATGCAACAAATTTTAATATGGATTCAGGTACTTGGTTTTCTATTTCATTCTATGGATATTACTTATTCCTTATTCTTATTAGTGCCATCTATAATGTTTTCCGATTATCTGGAACTGCAAAAATGATTAATAATTCTAAATTTTCAAAGATTTGCCAAAAATTCATCATTTTCCCAACTTTAATTCCAAATGGAAAATATTCACAACCTTATGGTTTCAAGTTCTTCACTATGCTTTTCCCAAATAGAATACAATTCTTAACTGATTTTATTATCTTTGCTATGGAAGTTGCATTCTACTCTGTTGATTACAGATATCACGCATATTGGACGGCATATGTCGGTTATCGTTCAGGTATAATGGCACTTGCTAAAATTCCACTTTTAATTTTATTTGCTGGTAGAAATAACTTTTTACTTTTGATCACTGGTTGGTCTTATTGTACATTCTTGCATTTCCATAAGATTGTTGCTACTTGGATGTTCATTGATGCTTTAATTCATTCTGTTGCATATACTATTGATGTCTTGGGTTACTATGTTGAAGAGTGTCATTATACTTATTTTGCTTGTGGTATTGCTGCTACTACATTTGCTGGTGCAATTTTACTACAATCATTCCACGTTTTTAGAAATGTCTTTTATGAATACTTTTTAACAATACATATTGTGTTTGCTATCTGTTTCATTGCTTGTACATGGTATCATTGTAACATTTTAGGTTGGATGGAATGGTTAGTTGCTGCTTGTTGTGTTTGGTTCTTTGACAGAGTCATTCGTATTGCAAGAATGACTGCCTTCGGTTATAAGTCTGCTACTCTTACTGTTGCTGGTGATCAATTGTTTAAGCTTGAAGTTCCAAAACCAAAGTGGTGGAATCACACATCCGGTACTTATGGTTATATTTATTTTGCTGGTCCTATTTTCTGGGAAAACCATCCATTTACTGTTGTTGTTGAAGATGGAAAGATTTGTGCATATATCAGAGTTAAGATGGGTGTTACTGCCAGAGTCTGGAAACAATTAGTTGCAAATGAAAACAAAATGACATGGAAAATCTGTATTGAAGGTCCTTATCGTGGTAACTTATCACCTATGGCAAAGAGATACGATGATTCAATCTTTGTTGCTGGTGGTTCAGGTGCCCCAGGTATTCTTGAAGGTGCAACAAAGGCAACTAATGGTAAATTTATTTGGGTTTCACAAACTTTAAGATTTGTTACCGCTTACCAAAAACTTATTGAAGAAATAAATATTCCAATCGATATATATATCACTAGAGAAAAGTCTTGTGATAGGCAATGTTCAAAGAGAGAATTATTCACAGATTCAGAATCAGATTCCCAAAGTACTGATGGCTCTGAAAAAGACTTTACTGGTAAAGAGTTTGAATGTAATAATGCACAAATCTCAATTCATTATGGAAGACCAGACTTGAATGAAATCATCAATCGTGAAATTAACGAATCTCCTTCAAATAATGTCGCTATTGTTGCTTGTGGCCCACCTGTTTTGATGGATAATCTCAGACATACTATCAGTGATAATGTTACCAAATGGGACAAAAGTATTGATTTCTTTGACGAATTTCAAATCTGGTAGAGCTTTCTATTTTTTAATATTTTACTTAACTTTTTATTTCGCATTTCTTCGTATAATTCTTTTTTACTTCTTTATATTTATCTGACATTTTTAATCCTATTTTAAATTAATCCTAAGCATATTATTCAGTGTTTGTTCGTACATTTAAAATTTAAATCAATTTAATGATTTTTTCTTGCTTACGTAATCATAATTTGGAAATTTTTCAGAAAAGTGCGAACAGATTAAAAGCAAATTTCATAAATATTTATTCCAATTAATTTTCTAAAAAATGTCTATTATATTTCCCTTTTCATTTAGACCATAAGATTCTCCATGATCACTTCTATAAGGTGTAGGGGTCAAAGGGCCCAAATTAAAAAAGTTTTGTCACGTGAGTGATGATCCGGTGGTATTGTGCTGTCAAATCGGGCTGTGTACGAGGGCGCGTGGTGCAATGGTTAGCATGTCTTCTTCCGGCGGGGATGGTTGCGGGTTCGAGTCCCGCCGTGCTCTTGTATTTAGAAATTTTTTGGTCAAAATTGAGTTCCTGAGTTAGTTTTTTTTCACAATATCAACTGTTGCTCTTACTTTTACAGTAGAATACAAATATAAGAGTATCAATTATAAATGTAGTTAATATCAAGTTAGAAACTCGAAGAGATCAGATTAAAACAGAAAAGACGGACATTAATTGAATAAGTTAAAAAGGTTTGCATATCGATATAAAGAGCGTTGTATATTGTATCATGAACAACTTGAATTGAAATAGATTTATAGTAACAAGTTGATGTATATGTTTATGTGCGGATAAGCCTTAATAACCTATTGAAATGATGCTTGTAAATATATAAAAATTAATCGCCAATAATTCACAAACTAAACTAATAAAACAGCATTAACAACACCATCTCTATCAGGTTCATTAGTAATTTGTGCATATTTACCCCAAACAACTTTACCACCAGCAGTAACCAATCCTAATTCGGAAACATTAACTTCGATAATAGTACCCTTTGTTAAAACACCCATTTGAGTATACATTGGAGATTGAGGATTCTTTTTAACAGATAAGATTGGTAATAAAACCGTCACACCTAATTCTGGATGTGTAACATTAGCTTTCTTTTGTCTTAAAGCAGATGGTCTAATAATTCTTTCCATCTTAACAGGTCTTCTTGTGAAACCTTCTCCGACGAAGGTATGTTTTGTGATCATTCTCTTCCACGACTTAGATTTGGATTTACCAGTTTTAATAACTTTGAACATTTCTTCTTCACTGATACCTCTAACCTTTGGTAATGGGACAGAGTATTTATCTGCCTTTTCCATTCTCTTTTGTTTAATAGAAGATGATATAGCCTTTGCAGTATTTTGTTGTTGTCTGTCTAATAAATATGTTGGTAAAGCTTCACCATCATCTTCCTTTGGCTTAGAAGGACCCTTCAATTTACTTTCTTCATGGGCCTTGATCTTCTTCTTCATAGCAACCTTTTCAGCATAACGCTTCTTAGCAAATTGCTTACCCTTCCAACCCTTTAAGTTTTGTGCATCTTTGGCAATTCTATGTGATTCTCTTGCTTCCTTCTTTCTCTTTCTTTCATCATGGTCTAATCTTTTACCATGCTTCTTGATGTGTTGTTCGATATAGTCGTTTTGAGGCATTGTGTATTGTTATCAATATAGCTAGCCACTGTCCTACCGTACGAAATAACAATTGACAAGTACGTCTATAAAGCACTATCAACTTCAGGTTAAAAAAGGAAAAAAATAAAATTCACAAAAAAATTTTTTTCATGCGCAGAAATTTTTCTTACTGGTTATGAATTTTTGATAGATACACTATAGAAGTTATTGGATGGTTTAATAGTACCCTACTTGATTTTGTTAGAATTAGATACTTTCTGCACACACATATCACCTACGGATCACAAAGACAAGATGTCCATAACGAAGAAGGAAACCCTTGATGAGTTGCTCTCTTCAATCACCGAATCCATTGATTCTACAACTGCAGTTGTTGAAAAATTAGAAGATGAGTTTAATCCTGATAAAGATGGCGAAGAATACCCTGAATTAATAAAGAATTTAATTAAGACATTAGGAGGTTCTGAATCTTCATTAGATTCTGTTTCTTTATTATCATTAAAGAATTCTTCTTTATTAGGATATATAACCGATTTAGCATTATTGCTTGCAACTAGATTAGAATCTATTAAAGATGGCAAGAAATCATATGAAGAAGATAAAGAACAATTATTAAAATCCGTTGTTACAAATCGTGTTCTCCTTGAAAAGGGTGTTAAATCTTTAGAAAAGAAGATCAACTATCAACTAGAAAAGATGGTTAATGCATATCATAGAAGAGAAAAGGAACAAGAAGATCTTAAGAAGAAGATGGAAGAAGAAGGGAATGAAGGATCTGAAAAAGATTCTGATGCCGAAGACGAAGAAGATTCTGAAGAAGAAAAGGAAGAAGGACTCAATTTCAAGCCAAACCCATCTGCATTACTTTCGAGTGGAGCAGGTTCAAGACCACAAAGAAATAATAACAGCAATAATAGAGAAGATGAAGAAGATAACGAAGAAGATGGAGAAAAAAGTAAAGAAAAAAATGAAAAATATAAGCCACCAAAGATTGCAGCAGCTGCCATTAATGATCCAGATAAGGAAGTCAAGAGTAGAAAGAAGAGAAACTTACAGAGTATGGATGAATATCTTCATGATATAAGTGAAGCACCATCAATTGAAAAATCGATTGGTTCAACAATTATTAACAATGGTAGAGATGTTAAATCTAAGAAACAAATGGAAAAGGAAGCTGAAATTCAACGTTACGAAGAAGAAAACTTTACCAGATTACCAGCCACTAAAACTAAAGAAAACAAAAAAGATAGAGCAAAGAGGATGCGTAATGAATTCTTTGGTGAAGATTGGAGTATGTTTGATAACAATATGAATTCATCAGGTAACAGTGATGGTAACGCCAAGAAGAGAAAGAGAATAAGTGCATGGGAAAGAGCCAAGCGTAAGATTGATGATTAGTTAGGCCTAATCTTTATAATCATTTTTGATAATTGTAACTAATGTACATAGAGTTTTTAATAAAAAAAGCGTTGTAATTTTTAAAAACAATAAAGTGATTTTTTTTAATGATGAAATTGAATTTAAATTGAGTATTTTATAAAATAAGAAAAAGAAAATACAAAGTATGAAAGTAAATATCTGAAAACAAAAGGGAATAAGAAAATCATGAAGAAAATGTCATAAAAAGTAATTTGAGATAATAGTAAACAAGCTTATGGTTGATCATTAGAATCATCTTCATAAGTGAAAATAAATGGAGCAAAATTGATTAAATCTTCCACCACTCTTTGTTGAATTTCTAATTCTTCCTTTGAACTGAAATCACCACCTAATAAATTATTTGCCCAAAGGATTGAAATGTTTTTACTATCCATTCTAACTCTTGGCATTTTAATTAAACGCCTAAAATGTCCTAATAGGTCTCTCAAGGTGAAATAATTCGAATCTGGCAATTCGAAAACTAATTGATGCATCTTAGTCTGTCTTTCGATCTTATCTCCTAATTGAGCAGCTTGTAAATATACACCACGTTGTTCATTTGTAAGTAAAGGTTCAGGTAATAAAGAAAAGAATCTTTTTAATAAATTGGCAATCAAATAAACATATTCAGAAGGAACATTGGTTGGATCAATTGGGTCTAATAAAGATAAGTTTTCTGGATTTTTATCAATTAAGCTTTGTAAATCTTCTAAATTAGTTTTATTAGGACTCAGTCGATATATACCTTCAGAATGAGTACCGTATGTTTCAATCATTTGGATACATTTCGTCACAAACAATGGAACAGCTTCTTCGTTAACATCTAAAGATTCCAAAGAAACACCAAACAGTTTTTGAGAAATTCCATTTGTACTAGAACTGTGAGTGATTTCATTAGCTGGTATTGAAGAAGAATCATAAAAGACATCATTATTGTTATTATTGTTGGCAGTGGCCACTGCATTACCATTATTAAAATTTATACTGTTATCATTAAAGGATGAAGTTGATGAGTTGTTAATACCTTCTGAATCCATAGGCCTTGGACCATTCAATAGAGGACTATTACGACCTGGATCCAATGAACTATAAGATGGAGGACCTCCACCTTCCAATGTAGGTATCAGAGGTATTACTGCTTCAGGATTTGAAGTTGTTGATGATTTGAATTGTGGTTGTGCTTGTTGTTGTACGGTATGAATTTGTGGCAATGTTCTGTTTTGTTGTGGTGATTGTAGAGCAGATTGCAACTGTGATTGATTTAAAGATCGAGATTGTTGAGATTGAGTTGAAGCATTAAAGTTTGGAACTGTTGGATTAAGTGGAGTTGTTGAAGTTGAAGAAGAAAATGTTTTTGGTTTTGGCAAAAGTCCACCAACAATTGGATGTCTTGTGAATTCTACTGGTTCCAAGCTTTCATTATTTCTAAGAGTTGAACCTTTTAAATAATAATAAAGGCATTTTTCTATATCAACAGTAGTTGCAATTTTTTTCATTGAATCTGAACCATTAATTGGATTGATTTGATTACCCATACCAACAATCAAACTTTCTGTATAGATTGAATATTTTTGAAGTTGAATTTGCATTGCATAATCTAATTCTATGATTAAATTTTTAAATTCTTTTGATATGTTTGGTCTATGGGTCGAAATAAGGGTGTTTTTCAATCTTTGAGAATTGTTTGATTTTTTATTATAATCATCTTCAGCATCTTTGATTTTAGATCTCAAATCTTCTTCTTGTTGTGAATTTGTCTTTCTACCTTGTAGAGTTATCTTTGTTTGATTTTTATCAGAATTTCTGACCTTTTCAAGCTCACCACATAGATTCCAATATCTATTTCTAGCCTTCTTTGCTAAATTGATTGAATCCATAACTTCCTTTTCTACTTTATTACCCTTTTCTTTGAGTTGTTTTCTCAAGAGTGTGAAGTGATATGACAATGATTCTAATTGACTTGCCATGGTTTGTAGAGCTGTAACATATGGATCTTTAACGCTGTTGACTTTTTCATCGAATTGAATAACTTTTTGTAGACTCTGAATAAAGGAACCTTGGATTATTATATTGTTTGAAACGATGGAATGGTCACAATGGGTGACGGTTCTTGATACTTCCTTAGCATACTTTTGTTCGTAGTGGCATTTTCTGGTGATATAAGATGCAAATTCATCACAGGCTTTGACACTCTGTTTTAAACGGAGGGAGAGGATCTCGAAACTGGAGTCTGAGCAAAGGATGGACTTGATCCTGTCATCTGCAAGCATCTCTGCACTTGACGGGATGGCAGTCATGGTTCGCTGGATGTCTGTGGGGTGGAGAGGGGGCCAGAACCAAGAGAAGAAAGGAGATCAAACAACAACACACACGTATTGGCTTGAGCACACTAACAAAAATCAAAAACAAAACAGAACGCCCGTCGTGCCTCGTACCTTTTTTGGCGCTTACGTCAGCACACACAGAGACCGAGGAGATCTGCACTGTTACTACTGTTACACGTTACTTATTTGCTATAATTACAGATTTAGTTGTTGCTGTTCTTCAGGAGAGTCTCCACGAAAAAGCGGTGGCGATGGTGGACGGCATCCGGCGCATCCCTGCAGCATTCCAGAGAGGAAAACCAAGCGTCGTAGATAAGTTCCGAAATTGTCATTCTTTTAGAGACCTCTGTTTCAAGAAGTCGGAAGATCGTGGCATCTACTTTCGGTTTTTCAATCAGAAATGAAGCGTCATCGGTGTTCAATCTGTTAGGATTAAAGACACAGTTCTCTATCGTTGGGTTCTTTTGGAATTCTGTGAATACACGATCATCGTGTCTCGTTATTTCCCATTTCTGTTTCGAGAGGTAGAATAGATTGATCAATATGATACCCAAAGACCACATATTGCACTTGAAGGAATCGTATTTGATTTGGCAGTTTATTTCCGGAGCAGCGTAGAATGGCGACCCTGCCATTCCATAACCGACTGGGCCGATAGTTGCAGAACCCAAGTCGATTATTTTGATATTACCATTAAAATCAACGCAAAAATTATCCAATTTCAAATCTCGATGGCCTATATTCATCGATTCTAGGAAGTCGACGCATCTGACAATCTGCTTGAAATAGCAGAGTCTCTCTGTTTGCGGTAGCATCGTCTTGAAGGCGGAGTAGATTTTCAAAAGCGACACGGGGAGATACTCCAAGACTACGAAATACTCGTTCTTTGTTTTGAAAGATTCGTAGTACTTGACGACGTGGTAGCCGTCATCGACCCTATGGAGGATGTCGACCTCTCTTTCGATGGCCTTGATGTCGTCCTCGTCGTTGAGGTTCTTCTTGAGGAAGGACTTGACGGCGTAGAGGGTGCCGGCCTTGTCTTTGTGGAGATAGACCTTGCAGGTTGTTCCGTTTCCGATGCACCTCTGCGGGGGTCCGTACTTCCTGGCGATGGAGGGGCCCTGGATGGGGAGGGCAGCAGAGAGGAAGGACTTCTTGTCCTTCTGCCCGTGCTTGGCTCGTCCGAGTGTCCAGTGCATGGTGGTGGTGGTGTGTGTGCTGTGGACTGTCCAGCAGACACTAGCGATAACCCATAACCCATAACCAGCTGGCCAATTGCCAATTGCTGAAATGGGAAGTGTAGCCCGCACCGCCACCCTCACACCCACCCGACAAACTGCACCGCCACCCACCCAATCCCTCGGAAATCCCGACGCCCCCCGCTTATCGAGCGGGAATGGTTCCCGTTTCGGGCGATCTCCCACTCGGGGACGTTAAGATTAGGCGATAAAGAGCGATACCGCTGGTGGGGGTGCCAGAGGTGTCTTTTCCGACGCCCGACAATGCAGCGGCAGTCCTCTGTCTTGCGAGTTAAACAGTGGCACTGTCACTGTCACACCAGTCACTCTGCCAGCTCCCTACCTTTCTCTTCTTCGTTTGCTCTTTGCCCCCCTTCTTCCTCTCCATCCCCATCCCACAACCCCCCCTCTTCCTTCCTCCAAAGTGCCCAACCAGGAATTCGTGCTTGGTTACCCCGTCGTCAAATGCAAACAAGGATAGACTCCCTCTCGCCAACAATGCAGACGCTAATACTACCTTCCATACCAATCCCGCTAACGTCCCTCTCCCTAGTCTCCATATCCATCTCCCCAGAGGACAAATACCACAATAAGAAGCTGGAAAACCTCAATGACATCTACAAAAACACAATCTTTTCCCACTCCTTCACAACTTTAGATAACAACAACAGTACAGTGCTATCCAGTGAAATAAACCTTATAGCCGACACAGAAAATAATAATAACGCAACTAACATCAACAACAACAACAACAATAACCAGGAATCTCGTCAGAATTCAAAGTCGTCTACGGACTCTGCAAACTCAAAGTCAAACAAGACAAGATCAAATTCAAACTTGATTTCACTATCACCTTCACTTAAATCCGCATATTTAAGTAAGAGGGCAACTTCTTTCAGAAGACAAAAATCCACGCCCAACTCCTTCGAAGACTTTTTATCCAATAGTAATACCCAATCCAATTTCGACTTCTCCTTAACTTCTCACAGATCATCAATCACTTCATTCGGCTCTATAGATTGTTCAGATAAACATCCGCTTTTAATCCCAGAATCTGTTATAGCCGACGACGATGATTACTTGGATTATGATAATCATACCATCGCAAACTTGGATGATTATTATGACGATATAGAAGAATACAACTCATTCATAATCGACACCAATGAAAAACCAAAATCTCAACTTATAAATCGAACCATTCAACAAAAACCATCAAAAGGTTTAACCTCTTTCCTGAAAAAATTACATTCTTCAATCCAGTTACCTTCCATCTCGACCACCAATACCCTTGTAAACTTAAATTTAAATGATCAAGCAGAAGTACCATTGGAAACATTCTCTCAAAAATTCGAATCTTTACCTCATTATCATGAAAATATCAACTTAAACTCAATAGATTCAGAAAACTTTTATACACTTCATCTACGTGGTAAAACAAGAAGAATTAGAGAATACAGATTGAACTCAAACTATCTCCTACAATACGCTTTAGATACATCTGTTAGAGAAAAGGGCTTGTACAATTATATTTCAGATGAAGAAATCGATATTTTTGACGATCTTTTGTTGGAAAAATATTCTCAATTATCTGAAATTATAGATAATCCAGTTAACGAACAAATCTTCGATGATGTCTTCAACTGGAAACTACAATCGAAACTACAAAATTTAAATTATAATAAAATAATAGACGAAGATTTCATCAATACTTTGAAATTATCTTCAATCGCTAGATACAAATTATGTTCAACAATCACTTTACCTCCAAGATTAGATGATTTGCCAAATATTCAATCGCTCACAGACAACATCTACATCAATCCTTCTTTAAATTCATGCCACGTTCCTTGGCTAAACATTAAAGATCTAAAATCAGGTAAGGCCATCAATAAATCCACTAAATCAGCAGGTTTATTAAAAGGTTCGAATATTCAATACGTTTCTAAAAAATGCGCAAGTAAACGCTGGGTTTGCTTAAATAATAAACAACTAGATTGATTCTATATAATTTATAGACACTTTATAGATAATAATCACCGCCATACAATCTACTCAGAAACATCTGTATCACTTTCTGAAACTTCAGTTTCATCAAGTTCTGTATCTTCAGCAATACTGATATTTATACCTTCACTATCATCATTATTTTGTATCCTAACCTCCTTAACTACACTAATATCTCCATTCATATTATCTTGCTGTGTTTCAACTACATTATTCCTCTCCCTGTTGGAGAAAACAATCTCCTCATCACTGCTTTCAGGAAAGTCTTCAAAGTCATCCTTCTCAACAGGTTTAATTTCTTCCTTCTTTTTTATTGTCTCTACTTTCCGAGCAACTTCTTCTTCCCCTGAAACAATTTCTTTTTCTTCATTCATCTCTTTCAATTTCAATCTCTTATCTCTTACATTTTGAATCCAATCTATATCATCATCACTTTCATCATTCTTTTGTTTCGCAATTTCCTCATTTATGTCTTCTTCTCGTCTGCACCGTTTTCTTTTACTACTAAAGATGACATCTCCATTCGTATTATCCAATTTTTCCATTAAATCTTTCTTCTCTTTTAGTAACGCATTAACTAATGGTAAAAAATATTCATTAATCCGAGTTTTCATCTGTTTAATATTATCTCTCAATTTACTTATTTCATTATCATCTTTTAATTTTTTAATTTCCTCCATATATCCGGCTTCTTTGATTTTCCAAAGCTCCATATTTCGATTACATTGCTGCATTTCATGATAATACTTCTCTAAATCGTCAATAAAATATTCATCAATCTCCACACTTTCAACTAACTTAACTTTAACTTTAAATAATCTTCTAAATAATCCCAAATGAAATATCTTAATGACCCAATGGATCTCTCCATCAACCCGAGCTAATTCAAATAGATACCTTTTTCCATCATTGTATCTACTATCGAGCAATAACCCATAAATCCAAACATACAATGCATGCATGTCTATCCCTTTGAAGAACTCAAAATCGGTTTGTAAATTTTCAATATCGGATTTATCAATAATCCCACTGTACTGTTTGAAGTCTTCATTTTTAACGGCTAGTATATCAATTGAAATCTTGAATTCCTTTATCTCTTTGTCTATGGATACACCGGTCTTCTGGTCCTTGATATATTGGAGAACAGGATCACCATTTTCCTCAATTGATTTCTCAATCTGTTCCCTTGCAGATAATGGGCTCAAATATTTCATTCGTATCCGAGAGTACATATCCTTCTCAACATTTTCAGTGATGCAGTCTTTGGTAAAGAGGACCCTGACATCTATATCCTGCATGGTTGCCGTTAATGCTTTTCAATATCCATGCTCACAACTCATGCAGCACTATCCTGAGCCCCAACTCTGTACCTAACTTCACAGAAGCTTAGTCTCCCACCTCCCGAGCACGGCCTGTGAGTGAGGCCAGAGAAAAATGCCTGATTCTTCTTTCTCCGTTGCAAACTGAAACGAGCGGAGGCGGTTTTCGGCTAACACGACGCTCCCCCAGCTCAGATTCTCGGAACACTTTCCTGTTTGGGGAATTCCATTGGTTGACCATTACTTTTTTAATTTACACAGTGTTATACGATACACAATTAACTATTTGAGACCATTGACAACGATTCCCATGATATCGTTCATACGGCCAAGCATATTGTCAATCTCTTCAATATACATATTGGACTCATTGATCTCCTCCGCTTCTGAATAGCTCATTCCTAGACTCAATGTCATCATTTTATTCATACTCATTTGTGAACTTTCCACAATCTTATGCAGCTTTTCGCTAGATACCGACAAGTCATATTGAGAATTGTTAATACGCACCGGAGACACGTTACCATTATCATTCATCGTCATCATACCCAGTCCAGTGACAACATTATCCATGTTGGAGGTGCCTGCTGTAGTGGCCGTAGTAGTAGATGTCGTCGTATTAGCATTCGTCAGTGTAATATCTGCTTGTTCAGAATCATCGGAAATGTTGGATGTGGACGCCATAGAATCATTTCGTTGACGGAGCGTATCAACAGATAACAATGCTTGATATTTCAAATTACTATTAGAATCTGTGGATAGTTTTCTTTCAGTTCCAATATTGTTAGAAACAGATGCCGAATGCCCATGTTGATATAATTTATAACCTGCTAAATTAGATGCACTTGGAAATCCAAAAGGCCCGGAATTGATGGCTGTGGTACTAGTGGAGAATGTACTGTTACCAACAGTAGTTGGACCAGTCTCTTCTTTTTCGGATGGTTCGCCTATAGGATGCGGATTTTCTGTAACTGGAGTCATTGCCAATGGAATAGAATCAGCTGCATTAACATCAAAACCAAATTGATTCTTTTCAATACTATCGCCCATGTTTGGTTTAGGTGGTAACATTAGATTGACAGCGCTATTTTCTTTACCGAATCCATTTGGAAATGACGCTAATGTTGCAGAGACAGGAACTGGCATTTGAATTCTCATTTGAGTTCTAGCTCTAATTGAAGAATCTAACATATCTGCATTTGAAATCGACGTTACAGGTGCAGTTTGTGGCCCACCATGTAAATCTGTATTATATGTCAGAATATTAGATAATACAGGTTGCTGTGAGGTTTGTTTAGACTTATGTGAACTGTTCAATGGTTGCAATAGTGGTTGTGTAACGGCTGTTACAGGCAAAGGTTTCATATGAAGCGGACTAGATTGCTTTGATGGCGAAGATTGCAAGTTTGTGTTTATTTGATCCAACGTTTTAGCTGGTGATTGTGTTCTATGTGTTACTGAGATCGTTGGTTTTCTTGCTGGTAGTGGTTGATCATTTATTAATGATTCAACTTTTGCATTATTATTCATTACATTGACGGTAGCTGCTCTAGATCTTTGTTTTTCTCTTTCTTGAATTTCATTTTCAATGACATCCATGTTTGGAATTTCAATTGAAACTAGAGGTGAAGCGATTGGTGGTTGTCTCATTTGTATTGGCGTTGGTAGTATTTCTTGCGATGCTTGAGGTGGAGGTATTGAAATCGTTAAGTCACGAATATCATTATCAGGATCAATGACATTCATATTTATTTCGTTATTGTTGACATTCATTTCATTATTTCCAACATCATCTTTTACATCAGAGAAAAGTTGTAAGAGTGACTTTGGAGCTTCCTTCTTCACAGGCGTATCGACGTGGGAGTTTATAATAGAATCTATTTGAAGCGAGGTAGCTGTTAAACCATTATTATTTTCAGTACCCATATAATTGTGAATCATTGTATTTCCAATAGTGAATGTTCTATTATAAGGGGACGTTGTGAAATCTGCAAAATGATTCGTATCAAAGAAAGATTCATCAAATTTATCATTTTCATCATTCAAAAGGTTAATATCATTTTCAACAATATATTCTGCAGATTTTAAGGAATCAAAATCCCATTTGATATTTTCTTCATCTTCTAAACTCATTGAAGTTTCCGCTATGGAAGTTGCTGAAGAATTGGCATGATGTTGTGTTGCTTTGTTATTATTATTATTATTGTTGTTATTATGATTATGATTTTCGTTATTATTTTCATTGTCACTACCATTAATGTTGGCGATATTATGAAGCTCTGGATCATCTTCTAGCTGCGATGTATCTCTTTTAGATCTACTATCTCTCCATACAAGATATTTACCAATGACTTCTTTCAAAATTGCAATAGGAAAGATTTTACTTGATTTGATGAACTTCGATCTCAACAATTCTTCTGCACTTGGTCTCAAATCTTGCTTTTCTTCTAAACACATTGCGATGATTTCCTTTAAAAATGGACCATATTGTCTTCCTTCTAATCTTGGAGGTTCATGTTGGGTAATGAATTGCATGGCCTTTAACGCATCTTTGTCACTATAAGGAGGATTACCTGTCGCCATTTCATAGATTGTTATACCTGTAGACCATACATCGGCCTTTGCATTATATGTTGCGCCTTCTGTGATGACTTCTGGGGCCATCCAATAAGGTGTACCGGCCATTGTTGTTCTTTTCAAGGCAGTGGATGTCAATTGAGCTGCAACACCGAAATCACATAGTTTGACTTTACCATCTTTGCTTATCAATATGTTTGCAGCCTTGATATCTCTATGGATGACACCATTTTCATGGATGAACTGTAACGCAATGAGCAATTCTCTAGCGATGACAGCTATGTATTTTTCGTGTAAAGGACCTGGTTTTAACAATGTCCGGACAGAGCCACCCGCACAATAGTCCATCACGATCCATAGTTTATGTCCATTTAGATAGGAGCCGTAGTAATGTGTGATGTTGGGGACGGACTTCAAGTTGGATAAGAACTGGATTTCCTGCTGGATGTCCTTGACCTCCTCGTTGTCTGTGTCCAAGTTCAAGATTTTGACAGCTATGAGCTGCTTGGTATCCACATCGAGACCTTTGTGGACGGTACCGAACTTGCCCCTTCCGATGATCTCCAAGAGCTTGTACTTCTGGGAGACGGGTCTCTTGTCTGCTGCCATGGTGGGATGCTGTGTGTGTGTGTGTGTGGGGTGTGTGGGTATCTCTGAGTGGTGGAGGGCCTCCCGCTGGGCGTTATGATGTAATCTCCCCCCTGTAACAATCGACAGTTGACAGTTAACAAGCCGTCTTCCCAGATCAAACAAGGTCTCCAAGTCGAAATTCAAATAGAAGCGACCGACGCGTCGATTTCCCCCCACGGACAGCTCGACACTCCAGGCCGGGTAACCCCTGCTCTCTCACTTTTCACTGGAAAATTGGTGCTGGACATGTCGACATTTCACTTCGGGCTGGCACTACGGTGTTGGGTGTTGGTATCCCCGAAGACACCCCGTCACCTCCACAGCAGCACACACACACATACACACACAGCAATGTTGAAGAGTGTCCACGGCCCTTCTGCCTTTGGCAGACTCCTCAAAGACACAAAGATCTCCCAGCTTCAAAACTCCATTGGCAACCGTGAATTGAACGCCAACAATGGTTTTCCAACTCACCAAATCATCGAAGCTCCAACCTCCTCCTTCGCAAGAAGAGACTTTGGTTTGAAGATGAGAATCCCAAAGAAGATCAAGACCAGAAGAATAATAGTCAACGACCTCGATAACAGATTCGGTTTACCAAACTTTGAAACCTTGAATGGTGACTACTTCAAGAAATTAAGATTTCAAGAACTCGGTATACCAGTCAATGCCAACTTCACACAATCTTCTTCATTAAACAACCAAGGCGCAAACTCCACCAAGGCTGAACAAAACAAATCAAACGCCAGTCAAAACCCTCTTTTCGAAAGTTCAAAGGAATACTCCACCCCACAAACAATCGCAGGTTTATTACACATCAAGAACCAACCTCTCAACTCCAAGAACTTCATTGAAAACATCAAACCAGAGTTAAAGTCTTTAAGAAGACCTTTCCTCCAATGGTTAGTCAAGAACCACCCAGGAAGTCTTTCAAAGAAGTCCTTATACGAAGAATTTAAAAAGTTCGTTGAATTAGAAAAACCACATTTATTCAACGATACTAAGACCTACATTCCTTCTACATACGCAAACAAGCTTTCTGGTACTGCAGGTTTAAGTTACAACTTAAAGGGTAGATTATTCCAAACTCCAAATGGCCCAAAGACTTCTAGAGTTGTTCCAGGTAGAATCGTTTCTAAATTCACTAACTACACCAAATGTACCGTTGGTGGTTTCGTTGGTAATGTCGGTAACGTTGTCGCTAACAACAGTTATGTCGAAACTTTAGCATTACAAAATAGATCGATAGAAGACAACAAATTTGCTAGAGAATTCAAGATACCAGCATCCGTCACAAGTGCAACTATGATTTTAGATTCAAAGAGCTTAGACTTGACCGTTACTCCAATCAAGAGAGCTAACAACTTCAGCAAGAAGACAATGACAAAGAAGTCAGACGGTGATCAAGAAGCTATCTTCAGCAACTTGATGAACATGTTAATAAAAGAAGACTCCAAATAGATTTGATGAGAAAATATCTTCAAAAAAAAAACAACCTTTCATATCATGTAAATAAACAAACTTCTTTATAATTGTGTAAATTATAAACTCATTATAAAATTTCGTACAAGATTAGTAGTTCGGGTGGATATATACAGGAAATTAAATACCCGCTATTTACATAATTTTACAATAGAAGGCTTTAAGATAAAACCTTTGAAATCAACAATGCTGTTGCAACAGAGACATTCAATGAATCAACACATTCATTCATATCTCTACCATTATTAACAGCAACTAAATAGTCAGATTTGTTGATCAAGTTGGTGCGAATACCAGCACCCTCTGAACCGATGACTAAAATAACAGGAGTAGTTTTTAACAATTCACCAATAAAATCAGTATCTATTTGTTTAGTCTTATTTCTAGTATCTGTTGGGGCAATGGTTGAAACAAAAGTCCATCCGTTATCTTTACTGTCATCAAAGAATGTTAATGGCTTTTCAACCTTGAATAAATCAATAAATTCAATAGCACCAGAACTTGCTTTAGCAACAACAGGTGATAAAGGTGCACAGTTTCTTTCACTGAAAACGACAAAGTTAACACCTAAGAAATATGCCGATCTTAAAATTGCACCAACATTATGTGGATCTGAAATTTCATCCAAGTATAAACCAAGTGGAAATCTCTTACCATAGGAATCAACAATTTTATCTTCTTCTTGTGACTCACCAACTAAGCCTTTAATAATCTTAACTTTGAATGAATTTTCATCTACTTCCGAACCCATCGATCTTATATTTGTGATTTCCATTGGTCTAGTTTCAAGAACTATACCATTATGAACCGCATTATCGGTTAGTATATTTAAATCTTGCTTGGTTGATTCAATAATATTAATATTTTTTTCCTTTGCAGCTGCAATAATTTCATTAACCTTTTCAGTGTCTTTTGGATTATGAATGAATAATTTACCAAATCTTTCTCTTTTATCACCCTTTAGGACAGCAAGAACTGGGTTAGTACCAAATATATAATCAACTTGAGAATTTGATCTCATATTTTTTAAACCTTCCTTGTAGTCACGAATGTCTTCTCTTTGACGCATGCCTTCGTAACGCTCTCTTCTCTTCTTTCTTTCAATACCTTCATATCTACGTTCAACTTCTTCACGGTGTGGCTTTTCCAATACATGGTGATGTGCATGCTTTCTCTTAAACCATTTCTCTTTATCTTGTCCATCTCTTTCCCATGCTTTTTGTTTCACATAGGATGGCATGCTTTTATCAAATGTGATTGATTTTCTAGAATTCCTGTCAATGTTGGTGTTGAATGGAGCTCTTGGAGTTCTTGCTGGGGCAGCGCTAGATGATTCAAATCTAGCCTGTACACCAGCACATCTTATCAAAGATACTGTATTCTTTCTAAACATGTTGGTTGTAGTGAAGTCTTCCCCTTTTGTAACTTCTATGAGTCCAAAAGATAAGTAGGATAACCATGGCAAAATTCATGTTCATAAATTTTCCACTTTCCCTTTTCAGCAAGAAATTGGAAAAAAATGAGAAAATCGAAAAAATTGCTCCGATATTGTTTTACTGCTGTAAATCTTTCAGATCTTTCCCGTTAATTAAGTGTGGATGCACGTTGCTGTCATTGACTGCAGAAGATACAAATTATACCCAACAATAGCATTTCTTCACACAGATATCTTCTTAACATACACTTTGCTGATTCTTGAACAATTTGATCAGATAACCAGAAAATAGATAGATTTTGCATTACAGCCACATGCCCGGAGCTGAAAATAATTGGTTTAAAAAACAATATCGAAGATATCAGTCCAATAATCTATTTCATGCAAGATACTTTGGAAGAGGAATATACAATGATATAACAAGACGAGTCCTTAAATATTATATCTCAGATATTAAAGATGGAATAACGTATAGAACAATTCCTTCCACTGTTTTCATCTTCTTCACAAATCTATTACCTGCCATTGCATTTGCACAGGATATGTTTGATCACACAAACAATTCATATGGTGTTAATGAAGTTCTTCTAGCATCAGCAATGGGTGGAATTGTTTTTGGTGTGTTTTCCGGCTCTCCATTATGTATTGTTGGAGTCACAGGTCCAATTTCCATCTTCAATTATACAGTTTATGAAATTATTGTCCCGCTGAATATACCCTATTTCCAATTTATGTGTTGGATTTGTATATGGTCGATGGGGTTTCATTTCATACTTGCATTTACAAATTCTGTCAATTTTATGAGATTTGTTACTAAATTTTCATGTGATGTCTTTGGGTTTTTCATTAACATTGTTTATATTCAAAAGGGAATTCAAATTTTAACTCACCAATTTCAATTAACGGATGTCAGTGGTGCATTCGCATCAATAGTGCTTGCCTTAATCATGGCTATATTTGGTATTGCAGCTCAAATGTTTGGGTCCAAATCTCATTACTTATCACCACGTATACGAATATTTTTCAAAGATTATAGTACGCCACTATGTGTTGTCTTTTTTACTGGATTTATTCATTTCGGTGGTTATTTAGATAATGTTGATTTTCCCAGATTACCAATTACAAGATCTTTCCACCCAACTGATACAGTGAATAGGAAACCCGATTGGTTTATTAGGTTTTGGGAAGATATAACTGTCGGCAATGTCTTTTTAGCTATACCATTTGCAATATTATTAACAGCTTTATTTTACTATGATCATAATATTTCTTCACTTATTTGTCAAGCATCTGAGTTCCCATTAAAGAAGCCATCTTCCTTTCATTATGATTTCTTTTTGTTAGGTATTACCACTGGTGTTGCAGGTTTGATTGGTATTCCAGCTCCTAATGGCTTAATTCCACAAGCACCATTACATACTTACTCTTTATGCATTTATGAACATGATTATAAAACTGGAGTTAATAAAATTGTAAGAGTTGTTGAACAAAGATTAAGTAATATATTTCAAGGTTTATTAACGTTAGGCATGATGACAAGACCATTATTGGTGGTTTTAGGTTTAATTCCACAAGCAGTTTTAGCTGGTTTATTTTGGATTATGGCTATAACAACTATAGAGGGTACTGATGTTATGAGAAGGTTGAGATTCTTATTTTTAGACCAAGAATGGAAAGATAAACTGTCAAAAATTGTTATTGATGATTACAATAGATCTAAAGAAAATAAAGCAAATATAGAAGAAGAAGAAATCTCCAATAGTTATAAAGAAAATGATGAAAATCACAATCATCTATACAATAGAATTAGCAATACAAGTAATACAAATGCAGATAGTGGCCATGATAACCCCATTGATCATATTATACCCGCAGAATTTCCTGTCCAATATTTCCTTGTTAAACCTTTCTATTTTAAGATTTACCTAATGTTTGAATTATTAGCTTTTGCAAGTGAATACAGTATTACGTGTACTAAAGGTGCAATTGGCTTCCCAGGTGTATTGATGCTGATTTTAGTTCTTGTTCCTATAGTTTTCCCAAGAGTTTTCCCAGAAGATCAATTAAAATTATTAGATTCAGAGGCTGCTGATGATCTCATCTTGAATACCTTAAAATTGGATATACCCCAGAAAAAAAATGATGAAGAGTCTGAATCAATAGACTTGGAAGTTTTAGCCTCCGAAGAAAATAAAGTTTAAAATTAAAGTTCAGGATAACTTGACATTAGAAATAAATGATACAATTTTATAGAGTTGTAACAAGATTATATAGCAGTTTTTAAAAAGGCAGGGAGTTTATGATCATGTATGAGATGCATGAGAGTGGCCGTGATGATGGTTACAATCAGAATCACATCCATCATCTTCGTCATCGTCTTCTTCATCAAATGCATGGGAACATGAACACTCATGTCCATTATGGCTATGGCCATGATGATTGTGATGATGGTAATTTTCAGCATCATCATCGTCATCTTCTTCTTCTTCATCGTCATCTCCATGACGTAAATGGCAAGAACCATCACATTGACTATGATGTGTGTGCATGTTACCCTTTCTTTGCTCCATTAAGTATCTTTGATAGTTTTCCATCTTTTCATGATGATTAGCCTTTTTCTGGAGCCATTCCGTTAAAAATATTGGTACTTCACCATAAACAATCTTATATTCACACAATTCACATAACCAAGCATCAGAATTATTAGTTAAATAATTCAAACCTGCACCACTTGCAAGAATACTTGAATTTCTCTTCTTTTTCTTATTCTTCTTCTTCTTAGATTTACTTGCATTTTCGTCCAGTTGAAGGTCTTGCATTCTAAGTCTTTCTAAACATTCCTTTTGTAACTTCTCCTTTTGCTCAGGAGTTGGTTCTGTGTACATATCAAAGTTTATGCCTTTACTAGATTTAGACTTGGAAGAGTTTGCTTGAGGTTTGACACTATTAACTGGTTTCTTCATATCTTTAATGGATTTAGAATCAAGTTTGGTAGATTCTGGATTTTGTGATTGTTCTTTAACTGCATTAAACGCATCTGAGAAAATTGTTTTAGATTGATCTTCAATTTGTTCTAAATAACGTTTCTTATATTGTTTCAATTGTGCAGTAAATGAATCAAATGACAGACCCTTTTCACCAGTGAAGATTTGTAAACTTTTATCATCGATGTTGATATTTGGTAATAAATGTTGGTTGTTCTCAAAAGATTTAGCAATTGCATGTGCAATATCTTCTTCTAAATTATCATCCAACTTGAAAGATTCAAGGGCCTTGACGATTTGTGAGTTGATTTTATTTTTCAAAATATCCTCAGAAGTACCAGTACTAATTAAGTGTCCATTTTTATCATATTCTAAAGATACCTTACCACCATCTGGATCTGCAATTTGAGTATCAGAATTAGAATTCATCAATTCAGTTTTAGAAATATCTTCAACGAAGTTATTGATTTTCTTGTTCTTATTGACGATTTTGAACATTTGTTTAATGTAGTCTTCCGCAGAAGAGACTGATTTATTAGAATCAGCTTCTTTACCTTTAACAACTTGGCCTGATGTTTGTGCTTGGGGCAATCTTTGTGCCTGCTGTTGAGGTTGTAATTGCACTTGTGGCTGCGGCTGGGTGCTGGCTTGAGTTGGTAATGGTGATTGTTGCTTCGGAACAGGAGATACAGTTGTTGGTGCTTTTGACGCAGGCGTTGTCTCTTTAGCGGCTACAGGCGGAGCACTTCCAGTAGCTGGCTTTGGTGTGGAAGATTCCAATGTAATGGAGACACCACTATCAACTCTGACTTTCTTAATACTGTTTGAATCTACTGATTTCAATAATTGATTCATATCACTATCTGAAGGTAAGCCCTGGAATGAAGGAATATTGTCATTATTCAATTTACCAGTTTTGATAGCATCAAGAGTGGATTTTAAAGTATTATCATAGATTGTCAATTTCTTTTGTATTTCCATTTTTTCTTCCTTTGAGAAGCCTGTTAAATAATTCATTGAACCAGGAATAGAAGTGTTTGGAATTGTACTTTGTTCGTTAATTCTGGATGTTGAATGAGAAGCGTTAGGAATATTACCCATAATTGTACCCAAATCCAAGACCTTATCTGTAGCATTCTTCTGATTGAGTAAACCTGTTGCTATGCTTGCCATGAAGTCTTTGGAGGAGAGGATGTATTGCAATTTATCGGCCTGAGACATCGACTGCAGGTTTTCAATGTCTGACGAGTTGAGAAACTCTTGCAGCTTCTGGACGTGTTCCATGGCGGAGAGACCTTTGCCTCTGTCTGTCATGTTGCTGCTGCTGGATGTGTTGGCTGGTTGATACGGGGTGCAAGAGCTATGATAGGAGGAGGCCTTTCAATAGGCCAGCCAGCTATACCTGCTTCCAGCCAACAGCCAAATTCAAATTCGTCCAACTGGGGGAAAAGGAAAAATGCGAGAAAAGAGAAAATGCAAAATTAGCCCGCCCGCTTACGTCAGCAGCTGGGCAAAGGCCTTGCGGTTCTGGCCGAGTTTGCGTTTGATCTCTGCAACGGCCCCTTTGTGGAGCTTGGAGATGCAGAAGGAGAGGTACTCCCGGCCACCGGTCTCTCCATTATGGAAGTAGTCGACGTCGCATGTCTCCAGTTCGATTAGTTTGTCTCCAGCAGAGCCGTCTGCGTGGCTCGGATGGTTTGGACGTCTGCCTCGGGCACGTTTCACGGCCGTGTTGGAGTTGGCTTCCGCAATGTCTCTTTGCGAGACGGTTTCGTTGACGATATTGATGACAGTGGCAGGAAGGCCTTCTTCTGTGACGCTCGTGATGGTTGCCGCCTCTTTGTTGTGTAATTTGGTCACGATTGGATGGTTGACATATCGTTCGTGGATATCTGACCAGGCACTGTCGTCTTTAGCCTCGAAAACGAGCTGGCAGAGCAAAAGTTTGACATCCATGGGAAGAGTTTCTGTAGTAGCAACAGGATGGGAATCCAAGTTCTTGTCTTGTGTCATATTTTCTGTGGGGTGTCTGTACTGTTCGGGTGCAGGAGGGGCAGAAAGGGAGAAGAAGAGTGCAACTGATTGCAAATTTGAAACTCAACATGAAAATGCCACTCTGAAATGGAGAAAAAAAGGGAAACGCGGCGAATCTTTTGTTTACGTTTATCTGATCTTTATTCGATCTTTGTTCTTTTGCATCTTGCGGGATCTTCTTTTTCCATTTGGCTATTGTAACCTTTTTCTCTAGTGAAATATACAATAAAGCCATACATACAGACAGACAGACATACAATGGACCAGCCTCGACAAAGTGGTCCGCATACTACAATGTTCCAGGAACAGTCTTCGAGGATACCCGTTTCAGCGACAAGCGGTGGCCAAGCTAGAAAGAGGAATTCAATGCTAGTGTATTCCCAATCATCAAGACTGCCTCTCCCTATTAATTCATGCAATAATTTGAATTCATTATTGAACAATATTTCTAATATAAATTTGAATCAACAACACGAACAGGCATCTTCTTCATCGATTAAAGTATCCACCAATATTTATTCTTCTAAACGATTATCAATGATACATCAAACCCCTAGCCGTATTAACGATGAAAACAGCATCAACAATGCAAATGCCACACCCACTAGAAGTAGAATGAGAACCTCATATAGAAATAGTATTAATATAGAAAACCTTTTACCTACAAAAGACCATTCCAATAGCAGGAACATATCTTCCAATATACCAGGATTAACTAATCTTTCATTAGATTCGAAAATACCCAGATCGCCCAGCATGCAATCGGTTAACAACACCCCGCTAAAAATGCGGAATAATAATAGTTCTATTCTATCCAACCAAAATATCCCATCATCTACTTCTTCTAAGAAAATACCCCAATTGAAATTCTCATATTACACAAAACATTCTAACCAGAACAGCTCATCTATACCCCGTTCGGAATCTTTATCAAGTATGAATACAACCGGAAACCATTCGCGAGCAACAGTTACAAAACCACTAGACAGATCCCATAGATTATCTACGATATCATCACTTTCTTCGATTGTTTCTACCTCAAAGAAAGAATCAAAAGGTAAAATACGAAACATTGATGAACTTTTCAATAAATTACTTAATAATCCATCCACCAAGAATAAATTCACCAATTGTCTCAATATAAATGATGACAAATCTGAAGAAAAAGTTAAATCTTATGCTTTTGAAGAGTTGAGCTCTAAAAGGCCAGATATGTTTGATAAATTAACTATGTTTGAAAGAATCACGCAATACCCACAAATATATTTTACTGGATTATCCAAACATTTGAAAATCAAAGGTGATTTGAAAAATAGTAAGAACAACCATGGCTTTGATGATAGAAATGGCAATTACATCTTACAAGTTGGTGATCATATCAGATACAAATATGAAATTAAGTTGATTTTAGGTAAAGGTGCTTTTGGATCAGTTATTTCAGTAACTGACCATTCAACGAAAACTCTTAATCTTGTGGCATGCAAAATTATCAAAAATGATCCAAGATGGTCTTTACAAGCTGTTGAAGAAGTAAAAATTCTGAAGAAATTTGATCATCCTAACCTTCTCAAATATATTGAACATTTCACATTTAGATCTCATATGTGTATTGTTACTGAACTTCTTGGCATCACACTCTACGAATCCATCCAAGTTAACAATTATAAAGGTTTTTCGTTAAAACTTGTTCAGAAATTTACGAAAGAGATATTACAGGGTATTTCGTACCTTCATTCCAATAATATAATTCATTGCGATTTAAAACCTGAAAATATAATGATTTCAAGCAATGGTACAATTAAAATAATCGATTTTGGATCATCATGTTATACAGGTAAGCTGAAATACAGTTATCTTCAATCCAGATTTTATAGGTCACCAGAAGTTTTGTTAGGTGGTAGATATGACACCAAAATGGATATTTGGTCGATTGCGTTGATTTCGATTGAATTATTTGCTGGATTGCCTTTATTACAGCCCCAAACGGAATGGGAGCTATTTTACCAATGCATTGAATATTTTAACATCCCATCTAGGAAATATGTGTTGCAATTAAGGGACGAAATCGAACAATTTGGGAACGTTGGTAATACGTCAGCTAAGATGACTAACACGTTGTTATGGAAAGCATTTGATAGCCAAGGTGGGATTAATAGCGAGTATATCGATAGAAAATTACAACAGTACAATACCGACAATCAGTTGTCAGAAAAAAGAAACACCAATAGCAGGAGGGGAAAAGGTTGCGGTTTTAAATTTAATCCGGGACACGAAAGTGTGAAGAAGTTTCTCCGTAGGAACAGGGACAGTGAGTTATCCGAGACAGAGGAGAATGAGAGCCAGCTTAACTCCTTCGTGGTGTTTCTGGAAAGGTGTTTGGTGTGGAACAAGTGGGGACGAGCCACTGCCGCTGAATGTCTCCAGCTGGACTTCTTTTCGTGTCAGTGACACCTCATTGTGTATTGTGTAATTGTGTACTTTAGTCTTTAATAGAGAAGAAAGATCGGATGGGTCGAATCACCGACTATCAGCCGCCGATGCCGTCCTCGAGGGGCGAGGCGGCCCAGCGTGCAGCCGCGTTCCTTCCCGATGCGTGAATCCGGGGCAGGATATTTGCTCGAGTATTTGCTCTTTCCCAGTCAAGAATTTGCTCACATGGAGCGGTTCCCCGATGGGGCAATATAAGTGGGAAATACGAAGGACGTGCTGGATGTTGGACAATAGTATCCTGTAGAACCCATCCAAGGGCTTCAGAAATCACTGCGGGGTGCAGACGTGCAATATATAAAAGATCCACGGAATCCCTGTTCTCGTGGAATTCCTTTCTCCTAGGATGTGTATTACTTTCTCTCTTTCTTTCTTCTTCTTGTTGTTCTTCTTGAAATAAACATAGCACACATTCGTTTACACCACCAAAAACAATTCAAACAATAGGCAAAATGAACTTCAAGACATCTGTTTTATTATCATTATTAGCATCCACCGCTGAAGCTCACTTCCGTATCCCATACCCAGGTGAAAGAAATGCAACCAACTATGATACACAAACCACATCTCCATGTGGTGGTTCCAATTCCGTTGTCTTACCAAGATACGAATGGAATCCAGAAGGTTCCCCAATTGATTTATACTACCACCATGCATACGGTGTCGGTGCTATCTACTTCTGTGGTAGCGGTAACTGTACCACCGGTGATGATTTCGATGAATTAATCTATGAACCATTTGATCAAACCGTTGGTAACTACTGTATTCCAGCTCTCCAATTACCATCCAAGTACAACACTGTTAACACCACCGGTGTCATCCAAGTCATCTTTGCTTCCCCAACCAGTGAAGAAGGTGAATACGAATACATGTACAACTGTGTCGATATCGTTGTCTCCGAAGATGGTCCAACTTACGATGGTACTCAATGTACTAACTCAAGTACTACTCTTGTCTTCGATGAAGAAGTCGCAGAAGTTGAAGAAAAGGAAGATGATGAACAAATCGATGCTATCTCTCAGATTTCATACTTAGAAGCTGTTAGAATCTCCACCCAATCTGCTAACTCTGCATCTTCAAAGGCCTCTGCCGCTTCTGCTTCTGCTTCCACTTCCGATGATATGGCCGGTATGGATATGGGCACCACCACAACTTCCGACGGCATGTCTGGTATGGACATGGGTACCACCACCACTTCCTCTTCCGACGACATGGCTGGTATGGATATGGGCTCTACTACTGCTTCTTCTTCCGCTGCTTCTTCTTCTGCCGGTGCTTCTACAACCAGAGCTGGTCACGGTTCATCTTCTTCCTCATCCGCTGCCGCTGCTGGCGCATCATCCTCTGCTGCTGCAACCACCTCTTCATCATCAGCCGGTGCCAACTCTAACGTTGCCTCCTCCGGCTTCTTCCTCCTTTCTTTGATCTCCCTTCTCTTCTAAGAAAAGTGAGGTCCGAGGACTGAAAAGTTCTGGGTTCCCCGTTCCCCGTTCCTGCTTATCGAGATTTAAGATTTGGCATTGTTCCCACGAAATTTCGATGGTCCACCCACGTGCAACAAATTTTCTTCGTGTGATGCGAGAGATACGGGCACTTTTGATCTTTGGCCAATCGGAGCTGGACAATATAAAATCCACCAGCTCCCCCTTTTTTCACTTCACAGTCTGTCTATATTTCTCTAATGATTATTTACATTCCCCTTATTCTAATTATTTTGTAATACTTTATTTATTTGTTAATCTACTAATCGACCTTGTTAATCATTTATTAGCCAAACACCAATGCCTACCACACAAGAACAGTTGGAATTGGAGTCCCTCGACCCATTCACCCAGACAGTAGATCCAAATCTTACTGACGAAGAATTAGTAGATAATAACTATTTGGATGGAACACTCCACTTGAAAAAAAAGCCAAAATCAAAGAAGAAGATTATACTTATTGCTTCTACAATTTCCACAGTTGTCCTCTCATTATTATTTCTACTTTTACTTTTGAATCGTCACAAAATATCCTTTTCAAATTCCAAAGAATCCAACTCAATAGAAGAAAAACAAAACAATCAGATTATAGAGGGCGATACAAATGATGTTAATAGTTGGAGACTAGATACCGCCAATAATTACACATCAGATTTAGATTATTGGAGAAATGATTATAATACAACTGAAGAGAGACACTACTATTTCAACATTACTTCTTTAGAAAAGATCAATGCAAATGGTGCAATCAGAAATCTTACTGTTATTAACGGTCAATACCCAGGCCCATTGATTGAAGCAAATTCAGGAGATACCATCTACTTACACGTTTTCAATCATATGAGAGATGAACCTGTCAGTTTCCATATGCACGGTTTGTTTTATCCTAACAACACATTTGACGATGGCGCTTCATCAATTAATACTTGTCCAATTAAACCAGGAAATAATTATACCTTTAAAGTCCCAATTGGTGAAAATGAATTTGGTACTTATTGGTATCACTCACATTGGAGTACACAATATGCCGACGGTGTGTATGGTCCAGTTATGATTCATTCTCCAAATGAAGATGCAAACTTGACTTCTTATGATGCTGATAGAGTTTATGTTGTTAATGATTATTATTATGAGAATGCAAATACTTTGTTAGGTGATTATTTAGTTCCAGATAATGAAAATAGTGAACCTACACCAGACGCAGGTTTGATTTCTGGTACATATTCTCAATCTTCATCTTATTTAACTTTACACGATAATGAGACAGCTTATAAAACCGCAATTTACTATGATCCAAATTTGACCTATAGAATCAGAGTTGTTAATGTTGGTTTCTTTTTACCTTTTGAATTCTCAATTGATGAACATAAACTGACCTTAGTTGAAGTTGAAGGTACTTTAATCGAACCCTTAGAAACAGATTTCGTTGATGTCTCTGTTGGTGAAAGATATTCATTCTTTATGAAGAGAGAAAACACCGACCGCAATTCTTATTGGATACACGCAAGGTTTAATCAGTTTTGTTTAGCTACCAGCAATGACAATTTTTCAACAGATGTTTTAGCAATCATTTCTTATAACAATACCTATGAAGTTCCTGAAAGTGAACAGACTTGGCAATATGATGGTGGTAGTCCAAAGTGTTTAGATTTTACACAATCAAGTTTAAGAACTTTAAATCAACAGGCTCCAGTGAATAGAAATGGTTCAAATAGACCCGACTTATACGTTGAATTAGACATCACATTTTTCAATAGGGCATATCAAATGACTTATGGTTATTTCAATGATTACACATGGAAACCACTCGCTACCACATCAACAATGCATGAACTCTTATTTAATAAAGAATTCCAAGAAAAATCACATGTTTCAAACGAACAAACATTTTACGATAATCAGTATGTCTTAAACTTTGATACTAGAGGCATGATAGTTGACTTACTAATAAACAATTTTGATGATGGTGCACATCCGCTACATTTACATGGTTATAAGTTCTGGGTTTTAGGAAATTCCAAAAAGGGTTCATTTTACCCTTCATTCTACGAATCTCACCCAGAAAGACTTGATTTAACAAATCCAATTTTAAGAGATACAGTCAGTGTTCCACCGTATGGTTTTACAGTACTTAGAGTTGTGATTGATAATCCAGGAATATTTCCATTCCATTGCCATATCGGATGGCATATAGAAGCTGGTTTAATGCTGCAGGTCAACGCATTACAAAGTGAATGGTCACAGCAACAATACCCTGAAAATTGGTCTGATATGTGTGGTTATGATTTCTCTGATCCTTATTTAACCAAAACTGAGATCCATTAATCATCAGTAACCCCTCTTTTGTACTCTATACTAACCGTAGTAACAAATACAAATAAAAATCTTCTAAGTAAAAATAACTTAAAATGGTAACAGCGCCCTGCTTTTTTGCTCCCAAAATTTCCATGTATACCCACTGTTCCCCACTAAAAGACCCATAAGTGGGGTTAAAGATACTAAAGTTTCCGAATACTATACAAGAAACAAAATAAATAAACTAAAATTACAAAAAAGCAATGCACTTATCTAAATAGAGGCGATCTTTCAGCCTTCAAAAATCATCATCGGAACTTAAACTATCACTGGATTCAACCGTCTTCTTCTCCATTTCACGACGCAAGCTAGAAATATACTCTTTATCCATCTCACCTCTAAGCAATCTTCTTTCCTGTTCATCTTCACTTAAAATCAACTGTTCATTTCTAGCTTCGGCTGCAGCATATCCATTGTTTTCGATATCACGATCACCCTCATCATCATCACTCGGAATATAATAATTTTCTTTGGTGGCTGATCTCCTTTGTCTGGAATTAGGAATATAGATATCATCAATATTTCTTTTCTCAAATTCTAAATCTTTAACTAGTCTTTGCACCTTTAAGAAGTTATCTTCCCTTGAACTTACCAACCCTCTATTCTTTTTCTTCATATATTTAGATTGATCATCATCATCTTCATCTTCATCCACAAAATCTTTCTCACCGTCATAACCTTTTTCATCATCAGTTATAAAATCATCTGAATCTTCAGAATCACCATAAGAGGAAAGACCTTCGCTATCATCATCATCAACATCTGAAGAATAAACAATTCTGGATTTCTTTTCTTTCTTAGTTTTTGACTTTTTGACTTCTTTTTTCTTAGGCTTTTCTTTGGGTTTAGCACGGGATTTTGTTGGGAAGTTAACTTTCGATCTTTTCATGTTAGATCTACCCTTTCTAATAAATGATTCTGACGAATCTGAATCAGATTCAGAATGACGAACATTGATAATTGAATTGACACTATTTTCAATCGAATCTCTTTCGAAAGCAGGCGAATTAGAACCACGACTAATAAGAAAATTACCATCATTATCAGAGTTGTCTTCATCACTATTTGCCAAATCTTCCAAATTTTTATCAGAGAATACAGAATAATTTAATTTGTATTTATTAGATCTTTTACCAGTTTTCTTGACAAATCTAGCTGGGATCACCACTTTAGCATCAGGAGGATATGAACAATTTTTCAATTTCTTACCAACACATATATCACAAGGTTTTTGTCTATTACAATATTCACTTCTGCCTTTCTTTTTACAAGAGATACAACATACTGAATAGGTATCTCTATAAGACTTCTGATTTCTTGGATCGAATGTTGATACAGGAGCACTTACCTTATCACCTTTATTAGAATCATCAACTTTGTTATTAGGGTTGCTGTTTTCTTTGTTGTTAACATTTGTCAATGATTTAATTTTGGTAAGAGCTGAATTTAGCGGTGGCGATGAAGAAGGCATTGATGTGACTGAAGATGCCGGATTTTCATTAATATGAACTCTTTCTGAAGCTTTTGAAGCTGAAGATAAGTTTTCAACTCTTGACGCAGAAGATGGAGGAGAAATTGAGTCTTTCGTCGTAGATTTTAAAGAGGCTTGTTTTGTGTCAACCTTCGACACTGCATTGAGATTAACCCTAACAATCGGGTTAAGATTAGCTTTGGGTTTAAAAGAGTCCGGCTTTTCGATGGATTTGCCAATTTTAATCTTTTCATCAATTTTCTTCGTAATACTGTTTAAATTGACTGATTTTTCAACTTTTTTAACAATACTATTGATATTTTTTTGAGTTTCGACCCTTTTGACAATTTTTGGAACTTCAAGCTTTTTAATATCAATTTTTGGAGCTTCTACAGTTTTTGAGACACCATCTTGCCTAGGAGCTTCTACCTTCTTTGGAGCCTCGACCTTCTTTGGAGCCTCGACCTTCTTTGGAGCCTCGACCTTCTTTGGAGCCTCGACCTTCTCTGGAGCCTCGATCATCTGTGGAACATCAACCTTCTTTGGAGACTCGATCTTCTGTGGAGCATCAACCTTCTTTGGAGACTCGATCTTCTGTGGAGCATCAACCTTTTTTGGAGACTCGATCTTCTGTGGTGCCTCTACCTTCTGTGGAGCCTCAACCTTCTTTGAGGCTTCTACTTCCACTTTCTTTGGAGACTCGATTTTCTTCAGGGGCTCAGCTTTCTTTGTCGATTCAACTTTTTTTGGAGTTTGGATTTTTTTCGGAGCTTCTGGCTTTTTCGTTGGAGTTGGCTTTGGATTTGGTTTTGCCTTTGGCTTTGATTTTGGCTTTGATGATTTTCTTCCTTGGATACCTAATGATTTTCTCTTTTCAGAAATGATAATTCTACCGTTTGTCAGTACTTCATTCAGAGTATCCTTTTTCTTGAATCTTTTCGAATTTGAGCTTGAAATTATGATTGAATCTGATTCTGAAGATGCATCAGAATCCGCGTCAGATTCAGAATCAGATAACACGATTGGTATTTCAACAGTTGAACCGAAAACCGATCTTGTCAATCTTTTCCTTTTATTCAATGGTTCCGAATAAGGAATATTAATTGTTGCTGTGATATCAAGTGGACGTTTTTTATTTGCTGTCATTATCGAAAAAACGCCTAAAAGTGAAAATCAGTGAAAATCTGTGAAGCAAAGAGAAATGAAAGTAAAACAATTTATTATAAAGAAAAGAAAAGAAAAGAAAAGACAAAAGAGGTACAAAGTGAAATGCCGAATTAGAGTATAATTTACGATACGATTGAAGATAGAAATCAGTCAAATTATCCGCGTGTGATGAGGTATATGAAGATTGATTAACGGTCTATAAAAAATATGATTCTGTTTTATTAGGATCTATTGTGCAATCAAGTTTTCAATGTGGTGATGAGATGCCAGTTCCGTAACTAGCACAACACGTTTGAGGGATGACGACGAATTTCTCAACTCTTATCAGTTAGTATGGTTAGAGATGGAGTATACACTTACTATCGAGTAGGTGAATGCGATGGTAGTAGAGAACACCTATGTAGTGTGTTTGGTAGAAGGAGAACAGGAGCAGGAAGAACAAGGAGTGGAAACAGGGGGCACCAACGGCAGGAAGTTGGAGGGCTGTTGGCTGTTCCCTAAATTCGACATGTCCCCCTTCGCCCTCTGCGGACAGATTTTTTCGCCAGAAATTGGCTGTGATGTGCTTTCTGTCACTGCGGTGGACGGGTGAGTAGTGGCTGGTGCACGGGGGGGGGGGAGCGGTGAAAGCGGCGAAACGGGGGACTGGCTGGCTTAAGTAAAAAGTGGGTGAAAAAGCTCTGCCAGCTCGGGAGGCCCCCGTTTCGAGACCCGGTGTCGGCGAGTTGTGCGTGCCTGTCCTGCGTCGATCGGCGCGGCATTTAGCGGTCGGCCCTCCTCGCCCGATCGGGCGGCGTGTTTACCTTTTGCCGTTTGCGGCGCGGCGGCAGACGCTCGACGCCCGGTCCTACGCTCATTAGGCCCAATCGGGACGGAATTCAGCCATTGGCTGCTCGCCGCTGCTGCTGCCGGCGTTTTTTTCTCCCGCACTGCACGCCCGCCACTTACCAGGTAAACAGCACAGACAGCAAATGTGTGTGCACTGTGGACTGTGGAGCTCTCTGGCAGGAACGGCCGCTGCCCTACAGTGAGCAAGTTTGTGTGTGAACACCGTCTTCACTTCCCTCTTCTGCAACTGCAACTACACCCAGCAGACACCCCACCACAGTCCCCCTCTCTCTCGCTATCGGCATTCTTTTCTCCTCTTCACACTCTATCCTAATACCAGTCCCGTTTCTCCCAATTGTTCACCCCCAAAACTGCACACAAAAGGAAAAAACTAGCCTCTATTAAGAACAAATAATACAGAATAAAGAATAAAGAAAACTACAAGTACCGTTCATTATACCATCCTAAGTACATTCGTTTTATTAATATACCAATACAACCCATATACACCGACTCTAACTAATCAAAAATGAAGGTTTCAACTGTCTTAACAACCGCTTTATTGCTTTCAACTTCTAACGCTATCGCAATTCCAAATGCTGATGCTCAAGCTGACGCAAAGAAGCCAACCACCACCGTCACCGTTACCCACACCGGTCCAACCACCCACAAGTACGGTAAGTTCAACAACACCCACCACGAAACAACCAAGACTACTTCTACTGGTACTCACAAGTACGGTAGATTCAACAACACTCACCACGAAACAACCAAGACTACTTCTACTGGTACCCACAAGTACGGTAGATTCAACAACACCCATCATGAAACCACAAAGACCACTTCCACCGGTACCCACAAGTACGGTAGATTCAACAACACCCATCATGAAACCACAAAGACCACTTCCACCGGTACCCACAAGTACGGTAGATTCAACAACACCCACCATGAAACTACAAAGACTACTTCTACTGGTACCCACAAGTACGGTAGATTCAACAACACCCACCATGATGTCACAACTACAACCGTTTATGAAGGTGATGCTGGCCGTGCCATCTCTAACCCATTCACAATGAAGAACTCGGTTGTTGGTTGGTCCGTTGGTGCCGTTGGTTGTGCCGCTGCTGCTTTATTATTATAATCATGTTGAAATCTAATTATACTCTTATTCATCAATCCAAAATATAAATCGCATCCATTCACAATCATCCCTTACCAATAATATCAATATATCAAAACAATCCTAATTTTCTAATTTACCCTGTTTTTTATTATATTTTAATTCCGTCCCATTTAATAATAATCAAATTATAACCATGTAACCCCCCTTAATATACACAAATTTCAAATTCAAATTCAATTAAAGATATCAATGCTTTAACGCATTGTATTTGTTACACTTATCCAACCTTTTTTACGTTTTTTTATACAAAAAATAACCTCGATTTAATCTACTATTACTACAACACTACTACGATTTAGTAAATTGTAACTTGTAACATCATCCATTTGATGGATTCATTAATTATTGTTTCTGTAAAATGTAAATGTGCAAGAATGAAATAAACAAAATGCATGACTTGTTTTTATATAAAGAGGCTGAAATTAATTTAAAAAGTTGCTGTGAAAATTTAAGAAAAGAGTTTAAAATCTGTAAAATAGGGATGGAAGATAGATATAGTAATAAGAAGGAAGAAACGTTAAAAAGGAAATTTATATAATAAAGGAAAAAAATAAAATCAAAAGGTCAAATTAACAAACAATCATTCTTAGTTAAAGTTGAAACCACCATCTGGTAATTTGGAATCAACACCAAAACCAAATTGTTCCCCGTTAGCTGAAACGTTTGGTTGCATATTATCATAATTAATCATTTCATCTTCATTGTCTTCACCGAAATATGTTTCAATTATATGGTATGATTTATCATAAATCTTTTCATTGACATTACTTTGACATTCAAATATTTTTTCAGCTCCACCAGCTTCTTCAATAAACATGGCATTTTCATTGATATGAGAACCTCTAGATTCCTTTTCTAATTCACCAACCTTCAAAATATTTTCAATCGCATCTAATGTAACTTCAATTATCTTATTATCAGCAATTGATAATAAATCACATAATGGTTTAATACAACCTTGAGAAACCAAATATTTGATTTGTTCTGGTCTAGATAAACCACCAGATGATGCATTGGATATAGCCCAACATGCTTCCTTCTTAGTCTTATAATCACCTGTTGTTAATAATTTAATGATTTGTGGTATTAAATTAGCATCAATAACAGATTGAATTTGATCTGGATTACCTGCTGTAATATTAGAAATTGTCCAACATGCTTCCTTCTTAATAGCTTCCTTTGGTGATCTTAATAATGGTCCTAATGCTGATAAAACACCCGCATTGATAACAATTTGAGTTTGTAAATCAGTACCTGTAACAATATTACCAACAGCTCTTAAAGCTGGTGTTTGAACTAATGAAGATTCATGTCCTAATAATTCAACTAATCTTTTAGGAATTCTAGCATCACAAACAGCTTGAATAGCATCTTGAGTACCATCACTTAAATATGAAATTGCCCAACATGCATCAATCAATGTTTCAACATCAACACTAAAGATTAATTTAGCTAAAGTTGGTAATGCACTTTTAACAATTTGCCAATCTGGTTGAGGACTCTTACCTCTACATAAATTAGATAATGTCCAAGTTGCAGTTCTAATTAATGACATTTTAGATGATGAAAAAAGTGATAAAACTGGATCCATTGCATTACAACCTAAAACATAATCTCTATATGCTGATGAATCACCAGCAACATTACCTAAAGCCCAAATAGCTTGTTCTTTAACTTCTGGTGATGGGGAATATAATAATTGAACAAATAATGGAACTGCACCTAATTCAACAACAATCTTGGTTTGTTCACTTGAACCAGATGCAATATTTGTTAATGCCCATGCTGCTTCTAATTGTAAAACTTCAGGCCCAGATTTCATAAATTCAACAAATTTTGGAACAATGCCTGATTCAATAACTAAATCAATTGGTGGGTTGTTTTCCTTTGATAAAATTTGTCTGAATTTGATGGTAGCTTCAAGCTGATTTTCTAAATTACCAGATGTAATCTTTTCAATCATTACTGGTAATTCATGTTGAAGTTGAGTATAAAACATTTGATCGTTATTATATTCGTCTGTTGAATTATCATCATTGTATTCATCATCAGAATCTGGTAAAGAGTTCAAGTTGGTACCATCACTGTTGGTGAAGTTTCTTCTCTTCGAAAGCATCTCTTCTCTCTTTTGCTTTCTCAATTCAACTTGTTGAGTTTCTCTTCTTCTTCTAACTTCCTCTTGTTGAAATCTGTTCTTGTTCTTGAAGTTGGCCTTTCTGTAGTCTGGCACATATCTAGATGAGTCTGCAGATTCCATGGTATTGTGTCTGGTTGCTGTTCTACCGCTTCTGGATCAAGGGGACTCTAAATGGAGAATCTGAAGGTCTTCCTTCTTCTTTCAGTCTTGTGTCTTCTCTCTTTTCCTTCTTTCTCGAACTGAATCACCAAATTTTTTGCCACACTGAAAACTAAAAATTTTGTGTGCCTTTCGCTGCTCATGATTTTTCCCATTTCAAAGTGAACTTTTTATAGTTAGTGTTTTATGTTTGTCTGTAATATGACACATCATATCTGCACAATATCGACCTCGTTGATTGAATAGGTCGCTAGCGGGATAAATAATATAGAAATGTTAAATATATACACAGGAAAAATAACGTCGTATAGGGGAATACGACACATAACAGGGCTCCCTTCCCTTCGAGTCTCAATGGGTAATCGTCATTTTCATGCATCCACTAACATAATGAACAAGATCAAGATGGGTGAGGACCAAAAGCAATATTACGTTCCAAATGAAAATGAAGATCATACAATCAAATATAGAACCCACGGTACAAGTTTCCATTCCTTAAGATTGGATAAGAAATACAGATTAGGAAATTTGCCAATCTATCAAAATCCTTTGATCAATTTCGTTATTGGTTCTAAAAGATTATCACTTGCATTCGGTGCTATTGGATGCTTGTTTGGTTATCTAATGGATAGAACAGGATTGGTTTATACCGAAATTGCCCAATTAGTTGCTGTCTTTTCATTAATTCCTTTCCCAATTGTAACATACCTGTATGAACCTGTCGTCTCAAGAGTGTGGAGAGTTTACGATACCACTAAACCTCAAATTTATGAAAACTTAGTTAAAGATGAACTACTTATTATGGAAAAATTAAACTGGAATGGTTTTATAAGTTATAATGAATTAGTCAGAGTTGATAGTCTGTATGTTCCAAATGGGAAAAATGATTATAGAGGTCGTTACGGATTTGTCAACTTATTTTCCGTCGATCCAAAATTGAATAGTACAAAATCGTATTACATCAATGATGGTTTCACAAATGAAAAAATGGAAAGAGTCTTAGCAATGGCCGAAAAAAGAAGTGGAGTAAAGGACTCTGGCAGATCATTTTACGGCTTTTAGATTTATCAACTCGATACACTTGCTCAAGATCATGTATATACACGCATATATCATTTACAACCTGTAATTAAAGAATACCTATTGTAATAACCCTTTATTTATTATTGTAACAGGCCAACCGCTTTAATATTGAATTCCGAATTTTATTATTAAATCGATTATACACTATAAATCTACCCAACTTTTTATTATAATCACGTACGAAGTCCACATCTATTCAATACTCTTTGAAGCAAATAAATCAAACAACCAATAAATCTGAAAAGTGCCATAAAGGCAACGATGTAAAGAATCACAGAAAGAAAAACAAACGTCCTGGTGGTCGGCAGAATACTATCATCGTCATCATCGTTACTATTGTCAAATTGCGACAAACCACCTGTCTCTGTAACCACTGCAACCAAAACAAAATTACTAAACATCCATGCAAGAACAGTCATTGATCTGAAAAATGCGTAATAAAATTTGGTTTGCTCATCCGGATCAACCGAACCTCCCACTGAAGGTGGATCTGGCGTCACCAATACTTTAACCATTTTGGAATAACCATCGTCAATTTGGTATTTTGTCGTAGGAATAACAATTTCAAGTTCATCATTGTTACCTGAACTACCCTTTTTAGCGATACCTAAATCATTCATTTTATCCTGCCCCTTGGTACCCCAAGAAATATCATGGATATTACAAAATGCATAAATGTTCAAAATATTCACATACGCTGGTGATAACAATAAATATTGAACAAAACTTGTTAACATATGAATCGGTTGTAAAAATAAAATAAACCCCATTAGGTATAACACATATGTTGATAATATTGCAATTAAAAGATTTCTAAATTGTGTTTCAACAAATAAGGTTTCCCATGTAAAACTGTCAGATTCGCTTATAATCTCTTCGATTGATTTGACAGATAAGAATATGGACGCAAATATCATATAGCACATAAGAACTGCAAAGAAAATCACAATGACAAGATAGAACTTCTTTGACCCCTTGGGTTTATTACCAAATGATAAAACGAATGTTGTAGTTATAGATGCCATGTATAGCCACAAAAAGAATACCGACAATATATTACCTGGTGCAAATCCAACATCTGATTCTGCTAGATAACAAGATAGAATTCTAAAGACCAAGAAATAAGATCCCAACGAAAACCATGAAACTAATAAGCTCAACAATTGATAAAAGAATTGAACTTGTAATGCAAGTTTCCTACCTATAGAATGTCTAGTAAACCAAACCTTATAGAAATTGCATACGGAATACACCGCTGCAAAAAAGGATCCATTTAGCCATCTTCTTCTTTGTGAAATGAAATCATCTAATTGTTCTGGAACATCTGTATATGCACCTGCTGTATTTATATATTTTAGAATCCAACTGGAATCACGTTTAGCAATTAATTCAAAACATAAAATTCTATCTTCAGCTAGATACATATTCGCATTGAATATCCCATCATCGTTGTTCTTTTTCAAATCTTCACCCTTTAGGTATTTTTCTAAAGGATCACCAATCAATGCTTTATATCTATACGCAGAGAAAGCACCAGGTAAAACGGTAACAAACCCAAAAACACTTTCCATTGGTTTATCTAAAATATTAGATGTTTTATACTCGAAATTTTGTGCTGCAATCAGTGGATTTAAAAGAAGTCTACAACCTGTGCCAAGACTAGCCTTAATTTCACCACAGCTGCCTGCAACTTGTGGATTATCTTTGAAACTCTTCCAGAGCTTATATAGCGACTTATTTTCGGGTTCGGTACCAACGTCCAATAATATAATAACATTTGGGTCTAAAACCGGGGCAAAAGCCTTAAATGCCCATTTGTGTGAATTGATTTTCCGTTGATTTTGTTCTTTTAAGCAAAATATCATCTGCACAGGTATTTGATTATCTGTAGTTAATGAAATATGGTCTTTATTGATTTTGGATATACCAACCATCGTTGTATATTCATAGATGTGGGACACAACGTCATCATCATTGATTTTATTCTTTGCAAAACCTTCTTGATACACACCCAAGGCAGCCAACAATGCTTTGGAACGTGGGTTAATTTTTTGTCTACCATCACTCACAATACAAACGACAATCTTTTGCCACGAATTTGGACCCCATGTGGAAGAATGCTTCAAACTATAGAAGTACCGTATGTTTTTGAAGACACCTTTTAATGTTCTTGCAAGCAAAAATTCATCTTCATTATACATAGTAATGACGATCATCAATTCAGTTTCTCTTGGTTTAGTATAAAACCTTTGCCTTAATGAAAACTTCTTGTATTGAAAATCTTCGGGTTCTGCTGTGCATGCTTGAAATCTCATGAATAGAAATTCACGATCCTTCTCTGTTAATGGGACCTTGTATTTACTAAGAAGAATTTCAGACACTGGACAATCTAAAACTAAATTACCATCAACCATTCGAACTTGTTTTGTAGATGGATTTGGATTAACATCACCGTGAAAATCTTCCTGGTCATCTTTATTCATATCATAATAAGTGACGGCATCTTTGACCGCCTTTGCATTTCTAAATGCTGTATTTCTTCTATTTAAACCTTCCTGTGCATTGTTTTCTGTATGTTCTTCTTCATCACTTGAGCTGTTGTCATCATCAGATGAGTAGCTCACCTCAAATGGATTATACACATCATACGGCATATTTATAGGATAATATGAGTTTTCAATTGTTGGAAATGGCGTGAATTCTGAATCCATTTCTTCGTTTATTTCATCGTCATCAAATTGATAACCACCAAAGACGGAATCTGAGTTGGCATTTTCTCGAACGTTACTGTATTTTGCTGTGGTAAGAGTATCACTGTATCTACTCGAGGTGTTTGTTCTGTACGCTGAAGTGTTGTACGTGCCACTGAAATCGTTATTGACCGTACGGTCAAAAAATGGATTTTCAGTGACGGGTCGTAATTCTGTCTGATCTAAGTAATGTGGTTGATATGTTTCAGAGCCTAAAAATGGATTTGAGGTGCTTGCTGTACTATTTCTTTCGGCAAACAATCTTCTTGAAGGAGATGGTGATCTTGAGAATGCATCGTCATCGTTGCCCAAGTTATAGTTGTATGGATTAGTAGGATTTAAAGTTTGGCGTATTGGCGATGTAGAATTGGATCTTGAACGTCCATTATATCTTTCTGGAGAGTATGATCTGGTTGGAATATCAAAATATCCCATTGTTTGGTTTGCTCCAGCTGGGAAATCATTGTTATCTGATGGTCTATACGAGTCCAAGTTTATGTTGCCATTATTGATGTTATTATTGTCTTGTTTCTTGGCTAGTTTTCGGAAATACCTATGTTGGAGTGACTTATTATGAGCGTTGGTATTGTTACCCCCGACACCCTCTCCGTAGTCCATCAGTATATGATTAATCTGTGAGATGATTTGTGTGTGATCCAGAAGAGCCGGCGAAAGACACCAGAAAAAAGCACTACCCGAGACTATGCAACACGGACCACCAAATCACAAAAGTAAACAAGCCCCGGCCATATTCATGTTGGGGCTTACGTAAGCGCTCGCCTAGCTTTCCGCAATTGCGGATCTGCCACCAATTTTCAATTTTCAAATTTCAAATTTCACCAATTTCCGTCCTCGAAAACTTTTCATTTTTCACTTTGCTTTTCTTATCGTCGATCAACCTAATATCAGCCACTTATTTGACACTCTCCTCGATTTGTACATTCTTCCCACCTTCTTCCTCTCGTATTACCCTTTATTTCTCCCGCTTAACAACCCAACTGTTCCAGAGATTATCTCCGACTAATACTATGGCATCCTCCGTCCCAGGTCCACTTCCTCTCCCAGATTCTCGTTATGACTTGACCACATACATAGGCAGAGTCAAGCACTGTGCTGAAATTTCAGATCCAACCATGCTCTTATCCACTTCTAAGGACATTGAAGAATCTAAACGTCTCATCTGGGACTACAAGAATGGTGTCATTCCAGAGATGACCCCAAGACTTTGGCGTGCAAAGAAGATTTTAGATTCTTCTGTTCATCCAGATACCGGTGAAACTGTCTTTTTACCATTCAGAATGTCATGTTGTGTTCTTTCAAATTTGGTTGTTACAGCTGGTATGTTAACTCCAGGTTTAGGTAACATGGGTACTGCTTTCTGGCAAATTGCCAACCAATCTTTAAACGTTGCCGTTAATACTGCAAATGCAAACAAATCACATCCTTTATCAACCAAACAATTAGTCACCAATTATTTCCTCGCTGTTGGTGCTTCTTGTGGTGTGGCCATTGGTTTAAACTCAATTGTTCCAAGATTAAAGAACATCTCTGCTAATTCTAGATTAATCCTTGGTAGATTAGTTCCTTTCGCTGCTGTCGTCTCTGCTGGTATCGTTAATGTCTTCTTAATGAGATCTCAAGAAATCAGAAAGGGTATTGCTGTCTTCGATCAAGATGGTAACCAATTAGGTGTTTCTAAGAGAGCTGCCTTCCAAGCGGTCGGTGAAACTGCTCTCTCAAGAGTTATCAATGCCACTCCAATCATGGTTGTTCCTCCTTTAATCTTAGTTCAATTACAAAAATCCGTTTTAAAGAACAAATCTCTTGGTGCTATCACCTTTGCTAACCTTGGTTTAATTTTTTCAACCTCTTTAATTGCATTACCATTTGCTTTAGCCGTCTTCCCACAAAGAAGACACGTCCATGCGCACACATTAGAAGCTGAATTCCACGGCTTAAAGGACAAATCTGGTAATGAAATCCAAACTGTCTGGTTCAACAGAGGTATCTGATTATAAACCCTCCTTCCACATATTCACCCGATAATCAGACTTCGTATATATACTATTAATTATAGATCCTGTTTAAATGTAATAAAATACTCCCCATTAAAGAGAACCCGTTATCAGCTAGCCCCACATTCCAAATACTGAGCCTTTTTTGTTTCCCAGCCACACACACAAGGGCAAATTCTGAAATCTCGCCCTTCCGCCAAAACTTTTAAAATCAACATATTCTTCCCCTTCACTATTTGTTCACTGGTTCCCTTTCTTCCTCTCTCTTGACTTGGCTATCTAATAGTTCAGACATTCTCGACTATATACCATTATTAAATAAAATATGGTGGTGAAGGGAAGGGGAAAATTCCCTGAAAAGAAGAAACCAGAAATACCCCCACCGACTCCAAATATTTCCAAAATAGCATCACTTACAAAACAACCAGCATCCGATAAGGCATTAGAACTCTTACATGAAATAGCTACGCTGGTAACCCCAATAATGCATCATTACAAGTTTAAAGTTGGTTTACTATGCGAAATGTATCCCAAAGACCGATGTTTACTTGGATTAAATGTTAACAGGGGTCAGAAAATATGCTTGAGATTAAGATCACCCACAGACAGTAAATGGTTTCTTGAACGTGATGAAATAGTTGGGACAATGCTGCATGAACTTACACATAATTGGCATGGTCCACACGACGCTAAATTTTACAAAGTTTTAGATGAATTAAAGGACAAGTATTTTGAATTTCAAGTTAATCAGTCTATGAAGAACTCCTCATATCCAAACAATTTCTCCGCTGGTAGTCTTTTGAAAAAGCCTGCAACCGTTGCTAAGAAATACACAACAAGGGTTTCTAAGTTAGGAACGGAAATAAACCAAAAAAATCTACCAGAAAGATTAACTTTAAGAGAGTTGATGCGAAAAGCTGCTGAACGACGACTGCAAGATTCTAAATCGTGTACTGAGAACGAGAATGACAAATACAAAAACGTTCCCGATGATTCCGAATTATGCATAATAGACATCATAAATTTAGACTCAGATGACGAAGTAGATAACACGAAGGCAAAGGCGAAAAAAGAACTTGTAATACACGTGAAGAAGGAAGAACCCGAAAAACACGATGTAATTTACCTCGATTAGGATAAATAACCCGGCACATACCCAAATCCTCTTACACCTTAGAGGTTCAATGTTTATATAATTTTTTAGAATTTTAATCGTTACTTTATACACATTTACAAATAGTTTACATCATTTACAATGGATTGCCACTACTTCTAATGTACTTATCTATTGGATCATTGTTTATGTCATAATCACCCAGATTACGAATGGATTCACCAGAAATAACTTCCCTCAACTTCTTGTCATTCTTGTACCAGTTTTGAAGTAAATATTTCATCTCAGAGTTGATCACATCGCTATAGCCTTTGAACTGTTCATATGTAGTACTTTCAATCAATTTTCTTAAATTGTAGTATAACTTGCTGTATGAAATACCACTCTTAATGAACGAGTTGACGATAATTCCAGATTCAACCTTCTGTTTGACATTTAAGTTGGTGTAAATACTTTTGAACATCATGTTTAGCAAACTTATTATAGGGAATAAATTATCAACATCCTTTAATCTTCCTGCAATAATGATGAACTTGTTGCTTAAGTCAGCGTAGAATAACTCATTTTCAAAGTTTGGTTTTTGTTTGTATTCAATATACCATTTATCAAATAATGATTCCCATTTACTTAATACATCTTCATTGTTTCTATAATCTGACAATCTGAAACAAATCAACGCCAATTCATAATAACCTAATGGATCAATATAATCATTGTACAATTCATTCACAGTTAATATCTCATTGTTCAATTCTTGGTTAGCAATGTTTTTTCCTAAATCTCCAATTCTAGAATCTTGAGAAATTGCTGATAGTAAGTCATCTTGCAAACTTGATACTGAAATTAAATCTGATATTCTTGATGCTAAGTTCATAATATCTTGCTTCATGAACTGTGTTTCAATTCCTTGGATAAAACTATTAGCAATTGATAAAAATTGAATTCTATCAACAAGTTTAATATCAAATCTTGATAAGGCAAGATAATAAAGTTGATTTGCCGCTTCATAGTAATCGCCCTTTTTGGAGTAATAAATCCACAATAATTTGCACATTTCCAAATCCTTTTGAGACTTTTCCCTCAAAAACTCCAAAATATATGGTGTATCAATGTATAATAATTTTTCACCGACACCATTTTCCACAAACCATTTGTAAAATTCGAAGTGGAACATTTTATCTTTATAATTCAAACAAATCTTGTAACATTCATCTCTAATTTGTGAATAATATGTTACCAATTGACCGTTACCATCAACATAAATTGACGGTTTACTCTTAGAATTCTGAATATCACTACCTATCACTGTTGCATCAGTTGCTTGTTCAAGACTGCACAATGCCTTCTTATCGACGCCAACTAAAATTTGAAATATAATGTTGTAGAGCTTCAATTTACGCATGTAACTATTTTTCTTAACTGGATCAACCGCCATTGACAATTGTAAATCATTCTGATATTGCAGAGTAAGTTTAACTTGTTCTGGTGTATTGGCAATATCTAATAGAAATTCGACAGCGTTAGGATAGTATCCCAATTCTAAAATAGCATTAACACAATCTGTAATTGCATCTTCAGATAATGAATCACTGCTTTGCTTTAATAGTTTGATAGAATTATCCAAATATTTAATCTTCAATTCTTCATCCTTGACATCAGAGTAACTTTTTGCCTTTTTCAAACTTTCAATAGCCTTAAAGATTAATACATCATCAGTAGAACAGAAATATCCACATTTTTCTTGTAAAGTATTAGCAACAAGTTCAACTGAATTACCTTGAGATATACTTTTGTTGATGATACACGATAAAAGCTCTTTGATCAATTTTGAAACATTAGGATCCGATTTTGTGAAAAAATCACTGAATGTAACACAGCTTAAATCTGCTTGTAATTGAATAGGCAAGAATGAAATAATACTATTGAAATGTTTGTTTGGTGTTTCTACACCATCTTCTTCTAATAAAATAGTAAGGAAAGATAAACCTTCTTTGACGATATTAAGATATTTAGAAATTGAATCAAAACAAATTCTTTCAGCTTGAACACAAACTTCTGTCGCCTTTTCTTGGTATGATGCAGTTTCATTTTGATTATTGAAATCTTTTGATAACCCTGGAATGATATTCTTATTTTCTTCAAAAAACTTAATAATAATCAAAATTGAGCACAATAAATACTCAAGATCATTTTTTTCAATATTTAAGCCATTTAATATCAATTGTTTGTCTGTTTGTATAGACTTAACAGACTTTGCTTCAATATAACCCATTTTATCAAATTTGACTTCTGGTCTTAATTTAAAGACTTCCTTGCTCCAAACATCACGTAGAAGTCTTGACAATAAAAGAAGAACAGCAAAGAATCTATCACTTGGTTCAACATTATCAATTATAGCAGACAGGGATTTATCAAGCTTAGAATTTTGACCACCTGAAATAAAGAATTTAGTTGCTATGTTTCTGAATGACTCTGACTTGTCGTATTTGCATGCCAAGTACAACGATGTTGAACATGCTTCATCACAACCATATTTGTAGGCAAATTGCTTGAATACTGCATCGGTCAGTGAATCTTCTAATATTAAATCTGGTGTTCTGTATCTGTAGATAACAATACCAACGTTAGTCAAAACAGCAAATTCTAAGGGTTCAGCAGTATATTGAGATGCAAATTCGTTTACATATCCTTTAGGTTTATCCGTTGCATTGAAGGGTGGAGTAAGTTGAACTATATCAAACACATTTGAAAATTTATCAACTATTTCAAAGTCTTCAACATACTGAGATGATTTTTTAAAAATACCATAATCTGGAGTACTTGTATACAATCCAAGTTCCTTGCTATAACCGATGAATATACCAGGGGAGATTATCAATGTATTCAACGTATTGTTTAACAATTCTGACTTTTCTTGAGTTAACTTCAACTCTTCAACAGAAACTAATGAATTTGATGAGGATTTTGTAATTGATTTATCTGCTGTTGTTGCCTGTTTATTAATAGTACTAGAATTGTATGTAGTTGCTCGTTGGTATGGTTGATAAGATGTAGATGGTTGTTGCGCCTTCAAATCTGGCATTTCATTATTGAAAGTTTGATTTTGGTTAATCATCTTTTCCTTTCTTTTTTCGATAGTTTCATAAAGTTTCATATCAATTGGAGGAAACTTAACATAATTGGTCGTTAAGGTTATTCTGTCACCATAACTTGTAGAACCGTTAATGAAGAATCTACAACCATTTGATGCAACAGCAACTAAGAATAAATTTGGATTTTCATTCTTTGTCACTGGGTGTATGTTGACAATTTTTAAATTGGATTTTAATAATGGAGAACGAATGTTAATAGCGGTTGTAGACAATTCCTTTAATAAGTTAGATGTTCTCTTGACAATTGGCTGTCCAATAGAAACTTGACCATTCTTAACATGGAGTTTATAACACTTGATAACAGATTTCGATGACAATGTGTAAATGATATTTCTAGATTGGTCTATTTTTAAGTCGACAACAGATTCCGTATTTGGATTATAGGTTTCACCATTAAGCCAATTTAAAACCGGGATGTTGGGCAAAGTTGAAGAAAATGAAGAGTTAGTTAAACACTCTTTGGTGATAGATTTAGAAAACCATTCATTTGAATTGGAGTAATTCAATTTCCAAAGTGCATCCTTTGACCCAGCACCGCAGAAAAAGATATCACCTGTTGCTTCAAAACATTCAATTTTGTTGACAATTAAACCATTTGCTGATACTGTCATTTTTGTGTCAGAAATCTCCAATTTCTTTGTGGAAGAGTTGAATTCTAAAGCTAATATTTTAATCTCCTTTGAGGTTGCAACTATTAACAAGTAATTAACAGATTCAACAAAAACGTTTGACTTAGGTTTGACTAGTGCACATGTTAAGATTGTTCCATTAAAATCATCTATAACGTCAAATTCTTGATCAGTTAAAGATGCATTATAATTCCAAATGTATAACTTGCTATCGATACTCAACCAAGCTCTTTTGATTTGAGAAAATATGCCCATGTTGGTCACCAATGAATCATTATTATCATCCATTAATTTTTCAGGAATACCAAAGAAATCTACCTTTTCAAATCTTGTAAATGGTGATGAATTTTGTTTTGGGTTGAAGTTATAATTATCAACCATATACATGGACAATACTTCATATAATGTTGGTGTGGAATTATCCTTTTCTATTTGTGCATTGATACATTTAGAAGCTAAATCGATTGGAGAAGAGGTAGATAATGGTAAATGGTTTAGATCCGTCAATTCTACATCCTTTTTGATTGTGTTTGTAGGATTTGATTGAACAGAGTTAAAGAATGGGAAAGATCCAATATAGTTAGAAGTGAATTGATGATTGAACGCATTCTTCTTGGATGCTCTCTTGTTTTGAAGATCAGACCTGTCAATTCTAATATCTTCGTTGTTGTTGATGTTGGAAGGTGCAGCTGTTGACGCATTTGATGGAATTGTTTGGTTGTGAGACGACCCCAACACTTGTGAAAAACGAGACGACATTCCTTCTGACGCTTGCCGTGTGTGCAAAGACACTATCTGTGTATAACGGGGCTACTGTTGTGAACCCGAGCCTTCTGACAACCAACGACACCATTTGAAACGGCAAACTTTCATGGGTGAGTGCATCAGAAATCAAAAAATCAAAAAATCAAAAAAAAAAATAGGAAAACAAAGAGCCCACCCGTGCACCGGAAGGCAAAAGTGTGGCGTCGGTCGTCTTTTCCCTTTCCAGGATTCGACTCCACCGGCAGTCTCATCGAGCTTCTTAGTAATCACCTTAAGAGATGGGTTTTAGTTTGTGCAAACGTCATCTTGTCCAAGAAATAGATAGTTAATACGACACCAGAGAGGTAACAGCAAACAATGCCCCAAAAAGATTTCCCTGTTTTAGAAAAGGAAGAATTAGAGAGATTGGCGTTCGAAGTGAACCAATTTGGCTTATCTAATGGATTGATAATGTATCCACCAGCTCCATACCTAAATTATCAACCAACATTGGCACCAATCACATTATTTCCAACTCCTTTTCCACGTAAACAATTTGAAAAGAGTTTGTCTGTTGCAACAATCTATAATAAGTTATATTCTTTAGTGGTTTCCGAATATGAATGGTTAACTAAGATCATCCAAGACTTAGCACCCCATGATAAAGATTTTACTGGAAAGTTATGGGATTGCTACAAAAAAGCAGCATCCAACGGTATAGTTCAAGATGTTTCATTGGCCTTAATTAGATCTGATTATATGTACGATGAAGTTTTGGATCAAATCAAACAAGTTGAATTCAATACAGTTAGTGTTTCATTTGGTGGCTTGAGTGCAAAAGTTGGTAAAGCGCATAATTATTTGAATCAAATTGGTGGTTATGGTAAAGATTACTATTCTGCTGATGAATTACCAATTAGTGAAAGCGATAAGAAACTTGCTTCTGGTTTATATTCCGGTGTGAAGTATTATAATGACAAATATTTAAATGGTAAGAATGATTCCATCGTATTGATGGTGGTTCAACCAAATGAAAGAAATGCATTTGATCAAAGGGCAATTGAATATAATTTATTATCCGAGTATGGCGTCGTTTCTAAGAGAGTCGATTTACCAGATGTCATGAAATTGATTAAAGTAGATAAAGATGATAATAGCAAGTTATACTTCAAGGGTTTAGAAGTTTCTGTTGTCTACTACAGATCTGCATATGGTCCATCAGAATTCCAATTGGCAGAAACCTGGGATTGCAGAACTACACTTGAATCGACATTGGCGATTAAATGTCCATCATTATTAACTCAATTGAGTGGTTCTAAGAAAATTCAACAATTGTTAACCACAAAGGTAAACTTATCTAGATTTCTTTCGGAAGATGAAATCATCAAGATTGACGACACGTTCTGTAAAATTTACCCATTAGACAATACAGTCGATGGCAAACTTGCGAAGGAATTGGCATTCTCTAATCCTCAAGACTATGTTTTAAAGCCACAAAGAGAAGGTGGTGGTAATAATATTTACAAAGAAGATATTCCAGATTTTTTGAACTCAATCCCAGAAGAGGAATGGCAAGCTTACATTTTAATGGAATTGATTCGCCCAAAAACACACAAGAACTTAATATTAAGAAACGGAGAAATATTAAGCGATGGAATTGTTTCTGAGTTAGGTATTTTTGGTAGTTATTTATTCAATGAAAAATCTGGTGAATTGCTAGACAATCAAGTTCTTGGACATTTGCTTAGATCCAAAACTAGTACAAGCAATGAAGGTGGTGTTGCTGCTGGTTATGGTTGTGTGGACAATTTATACTTATATGACCAATAAACCATCGTCAACTAAAAATTCAGAAAGTATGAATGTATAATGATGTTTTGAATTTAAAAAAATATAAGCTCTTTCATAAAACTAAAGCTTATGTATAAAACTGTAAAAAGTAAAAACCAACTATAAAAAATCCGAAATATTGTTCGGGTAAAGGATAAAAATGAACTCATAAAGACAAATGGAAAAATACGAAATGAACATAAAAAAGCAAAAATAAAAAAAACATTTAAGGAAGAAAAAAATCATTAAGCACTGGTATCTTTAAGAGACCACCATCCAAGTGTAGTAGCACCAAAAACAGTTAAAAACACGGTATCTCTTGAAGTGAACTTGTTTTGGGTATTTTGTTGTTCTTGTTGTTTTTGTTGCTGCTTTGCGCGTTCCTGTAATTGGCGTTTAGCATCGGCAATAACCTCCGACTTGGATTGTTCGTGTGCTTTACTTAAAACTTCTGAAACAGAAGATTGTTTAGTAACTGAGTGTGCAATTTCTTTTGTTACTTTAGCAAGCTTTTCCTTAGCCTGAATTTGTGCCAATTTAATCTCTTCTGCCTTGGCTTCTGCAATTCTCTTCTCTTCTTGAAGTTTAAGCTCGTGGAGTCTTTGTTGCTCTTTTAATCTTAATGCGTCGGCTTCTTTTTGTTGTTCGTGTGCTCTGATTTCTGCTGCTTTTTGTTCTTGTAATCTAAGCATTTCTAATCTTTCTTTTTCTTTTAATTCAAGTTCTGCAGCCTTCTTCTCTTTTGCCAATTTCAATTGTCTGGCTCTTTCTGCTTCTTGTTGAATTTTTCTTTCAGCTTGTAATTTCAATTCTGCAGCTTTTCTTTCTTCAAGTTGCTTTTGTTCAAGTTCCTTACGTTGAAGTTCCAACTTTTGAGCTTTTTGTTGCTCTTCTTTGACTTCTAACTCTTGGCGTCTAAGTTCTTCCAATCTCTTACTTTCAGCAAGTTTCTTTTCCGCAGCTTCTTTAGCGGCTGCATTTATTTCAGTTTGACGCTTTTGTTCTGCCAGCTTTCTTTGTTCCTGAAGTTTAGCATCGGCTATCTTTGCTTGGGCGGCTCTTCTTTCATCTTGAAATTTCAAATTTGCAGATACTTCTTCGGAGATTCTTCTTTCTTCTGATAAATGTTCTCTCTTCTTAGCCTTTTCTTTCAACTGTGCAGCCTTATTTTCGGCTAAAGCCCTATCTTCCTGTAATTTGACTTTTCTAGTATCCTTCTTAATTTTTGGCTCTTGAGATTCGATTTTGGAAGGTTTATTAAGCTTTTCTTTACTTTGTTTAAGAGCTTGTGCGATCTTACTATCTTTGATTTCTTTATCTAATAAAGCAAATTTAGGATTTGGTTCACTGTAATCGTGCTTAGTGCTGTGAATATTGACGCTTGAAAAGGCTCTAGCACTGGTATCGTGACCGACTTGATCTTGAGAAACTAGTCTTTGAACTAACTCAATTTTCTTACCCGAAACTTTCAAACCTCTTGTTCTGCATTCCATCTTTAAACCTTGAAGATTCATTGAAGTATATTTCGTCTTATTAGATGATAATTCTAATAAGATGGTTTCCTTTTTGGTAGTTTGGTGGACATGTCTAATAGTTGTGGTTGGTGCAACAGATGGCTGGAATAATTCACCAGAAACATATGAATATGTAGAGTTTGAAGATAAATTGATTTGTTTCTTGATAGCAGACGTTTCCTGTTGGCACAAAAGACGCAACGAAGGCAATGAACGGACGGTTCTGAGCATTTTCTGTGGTGTGTATTGAAGGGTCGGTGGCTGTTTAGCTAAGTATTTTTATGGTATATGTCAAGAAAGAAAGCAACAAAACTGATTAATCAAGAAGAAGCCAGGTACAGAGCAGGATGAATGTCAGACAACGTCTGATCCATGGGCATTGCCCCTGTCCCATTTTCAGATTTTTGATCATAAAAAATTTGGTCCTGAGGTATTGATGTTTTTCCGCATCGGGCAATTTCTGCTCGGCATCCAGTTTATCCGACATTTAATGGAATCACCCAATTTCCATAATGCATCTGGAGATATATACTAAAACAGAAGTGTTTCCAGTTTCTAACCCGTATCCGGCTTGTGCCTTTGTAAGTAACAGGGCGGAAACAGGACCCCATTGTGAGTTGTAAACTGTCTTCATAAAGTCATGCGAATGCATAGACACCCGATTCTCATCGACTTGATAACCGGATACCAGTTTGAAAGGTTTAATATCGTAACAGTCTGCTAGATATGTCAATTGCCTTATATTTTAGATGATGAATATATGCAGTTCGATGAATTCCTATACATTCGACAACGACTTATTGCTTGATAAGTGCGATAGTGTCGCTAGTTAATTTACTAACCACGCATTACGTAATCGATCTGAAAATTGAAATGTTCACCGTACGTAAAGAAAACGGAAAATAAGTAATGGCTTAGGGCTTTGCTGTTGTTTCTACGGCATGGTGTTTCTTCTCTCTGATAATCACAATTACACAGAACAGTTGTGGAACACAAGGAGCACAATTGAATATTCCGCAATGTCGACCAATGCGTATATAAGAGAGAATCTTTACCCAACAGATGAAGAACTCTTCATCACATATTCCGAGTCCTTACCAATAGTATCATCTATCCCATCAGATTTAAGAGATTCTACTTCAGACAGGGGTGAAACCGATCAGATATCATCCGCCTTCATTTCCCAAGATCATATTTATACAGACGGTCAAATCATACCATGGAGAAAACTATACTCTAAACAAAGAATTGAAGAATCAGCCTTACAATCTTCCTTAACATCATCAAACGCCATAAAATTCTTGGTTAAAAACAATCGATGGCCAATCATAATAACATCTAGTATTATCATTTCATTTTTAGCAATCGTGTTAGATTGGTCGTCTACTTGGCTTAACGACATAAAGTATGGGTATTGCACGTCGGATGTTCTCAATGTTCGTGAGTCGTGTCCAATTGACAACTGGCATTCATTCAAATCCACCCCCTCAACCATATATGCATCTTTATTAAATTTGCTCATAGTTTCAACTGTTTCGACAGTGTTAGCTCTGATTGGACTTAAGATTTCTAAATTTAGCATTTGGATATCAAAAAGTGGCATAAGTGAACTAAAAATGATAATTGCCGGTCATGTTAACAACCATTTCTTAAAGCCATCGGTTATCAGTTTGAAATTTATATCGTTGATTTTTGTTTGCTCTTCTGGTGGTTTGCTTGTTGGGTACGAAGGACCATTAATCCATATATCATGTGGTGTCATTAGTTATGTCATTGATAAATTTGCAGCATCGTCAATGTTTTTTCAACATTTGAACAATGAAGCAATCAAAAGAGAAATCATTTCTGTTGGTTTTGTCATTGGAATTTCATTAGCATTTGGTGCTCCAATCGGCGGTTTATTATTCTCCATTGAAAATTTGAAATTGGGTACTAAAATTAATACATTGGCTTGGAATGGATTTGTCTGTTCTTCAATTGCAACCTTTCTATTTTTTGAAATTCATCCATTCAAAAAGATATCAATTATAGAGTCATTCACAGTCGATATTGCAAATGGGTGGATATTGTTTGAAACTTTTCCATACATTTTTGTTGGTCTAGTAGGTGGTCTTTTATCTATTGTATTCATTAAACTCCACTTGAAGTTGGTTGATTTTAGAAACAAATATAGAAGTGCTGACTTTTTACCTGGTCCGGTGTATACTTTAATCAACAATAATTATTTTGAAATTTCTATTTTAGTTATTATCACGCATGTTTTGACATATCCATTAAATTTTAGTTATTTGACACTGAATGACATGTTAACAAGTCTCTTTTATGATTGTAATGACTCTCTCCAGAATAATTTCAATCAAGCAATTTGCCAATCATCCCATCAGCTGCTTGATTTATCGTACTACTTTGTTCTAATATTTGTCCTCTCCAACTACTCATATGCATTAGACATCCCTGGAGGTATGTTTTTACCATCATTAACTATTGGTGGTACAATTGGTCGTATAATAGGTGAGCTTGTTCAATTGGTACAATCCAAATGGGGTTCAAATATATTCTTTGAGTGTTACAAAGAAAACAAGAAATGTGTGTCACCAGGATCTTATGCAATTGTGGGTGCTGCGTCCTTCTTTGCAGGGTTCACGAATACATCTGTTGCTGCTGTCGTTATTGTGTTTGAATTAACTGGTGCAGTCACATACTTAATTCCTTTAATGTTGGGAGTTGTTGTTTCTAAAACCGTGATTGATATTTTTGGTAATAAAGGTTTTGATGAATTATGGCTAATGAAAATAAGTAAAACTTATATCAATCCTGAATTGACAGAAACAATGAGTTTAGCACAATTATCCGAAGTTCCAGTATCTGATGCTATTGATGATTATGATCCACATGTCATTTATGTGGACGACGAATTGTTGACCGTTGATCAATTGACTCATAAAATTGAAAATATTTATGATAGAAATGATGGTACTAAGGGTGAAACATCCAATGATGGGTTTGTATTACTGAAGAGTAAATACAACCGGATTTTAATTGGATGGATCAATTTTAATGATCTCTATAACATTTTAAAATTTCACAACTATGAAACTGGAAAATTAGTCTCATTTTCAACACAATCAACTGAAACTGAAAATGAAAGCATCATTAAGTTGGACTCTCATATTATGCCTAACTATGAATTGGCCATCGTCAATGGGGAATATTCTTTACTATCAGCTTATGAACTGATGAATAGAATGTTAATAACAAACATTTTTGTTTGTAATGATAACAAAGATGGACAGGGGTTCAAGGGTATTTTGAGAATTGCTGATTTAGCTAAAATAATTAAGAAATAAACAAATAAACTTATAGGGAATGCTATATAATATTACGATAAATAAAATTACCTTGTGATATAAAAAGATGTAGGATAATAAGAAGTTAGAATTTAAAAATATCATTTGAAGGTTTTTTCCTTTTGTTTGCCAAGTCATCCTCAAATGGATGGATATCAGTTTGCAAAGCTAATGAATCGATTATTGAATCAATTTCTGTTTTTGATTCAAAATTTGGATCGATGTATTTATCGATTTTGGATTGGTTATTTTTTGAAATAAAGGAGATGAAATATTTTCCTTTCCTAACGGCAGCGTTATCATGAACTAATCCATCAACATCAACTTTGAATATATTGTGAGAAAACGATTTTTGTAGTTTCAAAGAAAATATACCTTCATAAATTAAAATTGTGAATGTATTGACTATATTTCTCAGAATTGAATCATTTGACTTCATATCCTCCGTAGTATAACCTAATATTAAAGCAGTATCTTTTATAGATTTTAAAGTGTTGTTTTTATTGTATTGTAGGTAAGCCACGAGTTTTCTAATGTTAAAAATAATAAACAAATCATCACAGCATAATGACGATGCATTCGATTGGCAATTATTACAAACAAAGTATTCAGTATCAGAATTGATTGAAAAACATGTTTTGTGCATACTTTTAGAGCATTTAGTGCATTGGACAATGGATGAATATGGGATATAAAGATTAGACATACAAGCGCATTCAATATGGGATTCTTTAAAACTATCTTCTGGTGCTTGTGTTGGTGGTAATTGTGTTAATCCATCGTGCAGTTGGTGATCGTGAGTTTTCACCACTTGGTATAGATCTTTTGTAACTTGAGAAACCTGTGAATCGATATCGGGAATTGATTTGTTAGAATTGAAAATTTCAAATGGATCAATTTCCATAATTTGTTCATCAAATGCATCATCCTCTAAAGCGGATAACGATATTAGGGAACTTGAGATCAAATGGTGCACAGAATTAACTTCCCCACAAGAGGTGGCTAAGTCGTTAAATGTCGATAATGGGATTTTCATTGTAGCTGATGTTTCATTAGAACAATTGGTAAAATTATCTGGGCAGTAATCATTTGGGCACATATCATTACACATAATACGCATGAATAGGAATCGTTTTGGTGGTAGTGCAGGTAATGATTGGGTAATGATTATAAATCTCTTTAGCAACTTGTAAATTTGAATTTTTGTCAACTCATTTGGTGAAACTGACACTCCATCATTTAATATGATGGATTCAGTTGATGTATCATTATAACCAATATCAAATGAATACGATTCATAAACTTCAGTTGGTTTCTTCTCGTCTAAGACAATTGAAAGATTGATGCTTTTCAAATATCTCTTGTGTAGTGCATCAGAAATAGTTGTCATTATCCAGGTCAAAATCAAATCTGCATCATCGGAAATGCCACTTACCAACCTTTTGATCTTAATAGATTCCTTTTTGTTACTTTGAGAATTGGCATCTAACTGTAATACATCATCCTTGAAGTGTTTATCAGTAAAGAACCCACGTAGGAAGGCTATACATGAAATTGACATAATGAGCAAATCAATGATCTTTTGTTCACTATTTGAAGGTGTTACTCTTTCTGACACTCTGGTTCTACCCTTGCTTGATACTTGTTTCATTGTTGGGCTGTTGGTATGAGAATTGAAAATTAGAAGAAAGAAGAAGTGAGGGTTTAGTTCACAAAAGGATCACCAAGTTCTGAGCCGCTTTTTATAAGAGGCCTTCCCATGGCCGCACGTGACGCGTGAGGAAAATTAATTAAAATAAATGAGAAATTCCATTTTCCATTTTTCACTTTCCGGAATTTTTGGGCAATTCCGTCTCGGTGTGCACGTCGAAGAATTGCTAGATGCTCGACACATGCATGCGTGTTGAGAAAGTATGAATTCTGGCCTATAAACTGGTTATTTTTCTTTGATATCTACCCAGAGTACTATCTTATCCACAAAAATTAGACCATCTAGACAATGATGCTTTCAAGAAACGTCAGAACCTTGTTGAGAAAGACAACTGCCTTACCAACAGCTAATATTGCATCTGTCGGTGTTACCACCAGATCTTTACCATTAATCCAAAAGGTTAGATTCAATTCCACTAAGGCTGAACCAGAACTTGCAGGTAAAGCTACCACCACTAACATTTTTGATGAAGCAGATGCTAGTCGTCACCATATCTTTGAATATTCATGGGGTACATGGTTGAAGAATGATAAATTAGAAAAGGAGAAGAGATTAACCAAATTTTCAATTCAAGGTTTAAATGAATTAGTCAAGAGAATCGAAAGCATTGAAAAGAACGGTCTGATTAACAAGGAGAACCCAGACGAAATTAAGAAGATTGAAAATTCTAAGATTTTATCCAATAACATTTCACATTTTTTCAAAGATTCAAAGGATGTTAAGAACATCAAACAAATTGTTTCATTACATGAAGGTAAACATCATAGAATCTATAGAGTTGAAATCGAAGGTGTTGAAAAGAAGTTCATTTTAAGATTACCATATACTTTACATTCTCAATTATTCACCAAGAGAAAGCTTGAAAGTGAAGTTGCCACAATGGATTTCTTATCCAATGCATTAAACTTAAACATTCCAAAGGTTTTAGCATATAGTGGTGATTATAACAATTTCGTTGGTCATCCATTCGTTTTAATGGAATACATTGATGATGTTGATTCTTCATTAATGAGAAAGTGGAATCCATTAGTCGAAAGTAAGGATGATAGATTAGATGATCCAGAAGCTATTGAAAAATTGAATGAAGTTATTGAACCATTAGCTGATTTCAACAAGCTTGTTACTGATTTCATCTTTGACAACTACGGTTCTATCTATTTCAAGGGTGATGTTCCGGGGGAATCCGAAGCTATTGCCTTTGAAGAACAAGATAGATGGGTTATCGGTCCAACTGTTGAAACTGCATACTACAGAAACAAGGAATTTGTTAAAGAAGAAGATTTAAACAGATTCGTTGGTCCATGGAAGAGATCCGAACCATTAAAGATGGTTAAGGATTTAGTTGATTTAGAACTTCACTCTCTTAAGACTAGATTAAGTTTAGTCAACAGTGGTACTCCAGCTCATGAAGATACTAAAGAAGGTTTAGAATATAGTATCAAGATTTTTGAAAAATTGAACAAGATTTCTGAAGAATTATTCAACTTAAACAAGGAAGAAACCTTAATTCCTAACTTAGAAGATTTATTAAAGCCAAGATTATTAATTGGTGATTTAGATCCAATGAATGTTTTACTCAGAAATGGAGATAAGGGATTTGAATTTCTTGATTTCGAAAATTGTGCAGTCAAACCATTCTTAATCCATAATTATCCTAAATTCCTTGAATATAACGGAGCTAAGATTTTCAACTTGAATGAAGAAATTGAAAACTATAAGGAATTGGACGAACTTGATCAAGAACAATATAAGTTCATGTTCAAGAGAACTAGAAACCAATTCTTATGGGAAGTTTCGATCAACAAAAGTAGTAAAGAATTGGTTGGTGTTATTTCACCTGTTATTAAATTGATCAAGGGTATCTACCTCAATTTGTTGAATTTCAAGAACTTGAAGGATTCATTATATGTTGAAAATGGCTTGATTGAAGTTTCATCTATGTGGGAAAACTATAATGAAAATGGTATCATTGGTAAGTATAAGGGAGAAAAGAATCCTATTAAATTCAGTGAATTAGAAATCAAGGAATTCACCAATGAAATCAGTGAATATGAAATCGAAAGCAGTAGTAAGCCATTCATTGCAACCAATGGATGGGTTCCACAAGATATGTTCAAGAATTTACAAGATCAAGGTATGATCATCAGAGATGCAGAAAAGGATGAGTGGGTTATCGATACCGATAAAGTTTTGAAATGATTGGTTTGTGATTTGATGACGAATTTTCTATTTATAATCTTAATCTAATGTTTGTACGTGTACATAATGACTTCTGTAAATAGGTTTATAACATATAGGCTACACAATTTACTTTAGGGCTGATTGATTCGATGGTATCATTGATGATTTGTAGATTGTATAAGATTAGAACATGCCCGAAAGGGGAAATCGCTATAGCCGATAATCGGTTAGACTTGACGAGTTTTACATTGACGAGTTGAAACAGATCTGGGGTTTGGATGGATTTCAGCGAGAAAAATGATGTGTTAAGCGTGTTAAGTGCATGTTATCCAGATTCAATCCGTTATCGATGCATTAAGACGATGTTAAAACCATTGAGCGTTAACTGCATCAAATCCCGTAATCTGCAGACGACTGCTGTATAGGGCAAGAAAATAGACGGGTAGATGCGGCTATAGCATCCGAGGTCACGTGCAGCCGGTGGGCCCCGCTAAGGCGAAGGACCCGAAAGCGTCCCGCGACGGCAACCGCAGCCAGCCAGTGCCGTTGGGGGCGAGCACGCTCGCTGTCCACCGGGGGCAACCCACAGCGGGAGCCGCTGGCCGTGTAGGCATTAGCAGGCATTAGCAGGCCAGCAGCGGCCGTGCCCGAGCACGCGCGCGCTCCCATTGGCCGGCGCCGCCACGGGAGGGGCCGTGCTCCAGCAGCCATTGTCCCGAGCCATCGCTGTCACTTCGACTCGAAGCTCACGACTCACGACATCTTCTTTACTTTTAGGGCTTTACACCCAATGGAGAAACTGCTGCCCATTGTCAGCTGCGTATTGCCAGTTGATCGACATTATCCGGCCTCTCTCTACAACAGATAGGAACCAGGAACTACGGACTACGGGATCCACCTCAACGCTCAACGAGCTCTCAATGCAGGGCAAAGCGGTAAAGGATGCAAAGAAATGTGCAGTACTGCCAGCTCATCCCAGCTTATCAGCAATCAGCCTTCCACTTATCGCAGAGATAACGGCCTTGCCTTGCCATGCCCATCATCAATTAATTTTTTTTCACCCTACAAACTGTACGATCATCTCCCCAACTCATGCTATCCACCATCGATCCCCTATTATAACCCCTAATCCCTAACTGCCGGCTGCCGGCTTATAATTTACACGCCTCAGAAATCGTTATCTTTCATCGTCCATTTTTCAATGTCATCTCCTCATTATGTATTCCCTCTCTCCATTTTTCTCATTATGATGACACCGTTAATTTATTTTTTTGACAGCTTGTCAATATTGTAAGTCTTCACTATAGCTGCATTAATTTGTGATACGTGAAAAATGACATCGGCATCGTCTTGCTGAACTGTCATCCCAGACATTTAAATACTTCCCCATATCCTCTCTCTTTTTCTTTTCAACCGTTGGAAGCTGGCCTTTGTCTTTTCTGCTCTCCTTTGTTCTTCTCTCCTTCTTTCTTTCTTCCCTTCTCTCTCACACAAAAACAAACACTTTGAACATCCAAACATGTCCATTGAAAAGACTTATGATGAAAAGGATGTGGTTGATACTTCCGTATCTCCTATCCACGATGACATTTTAAAAGCCAATGAATACGTCTATGTCGATCCATATGCTAACCTTGAAAAGGAAAGAGAAGACAACGGTTGGTTCAGAAACTTCCTTGATGGTTTCAAAGAAATCGACCAAGGTGAAATCGATCCAAATTTAACTGATGTTGAAAGAGCAAATCTTATTGCTTCAAGAGCTCCATTAAAGAGATCCCTTAAAAACAGACATTTACAAATGATTGCTATCGGTGGTTCCATTGGTACTGGTTTATTCGTTGGTGCGGGTTCTGCACTTGCAACTGGTGGTCCAGCTGCTTTAGTTATTGCTTGGATCTTAACCGGTATTATGATGTATTGTACCGTTCAAGCTTTAGGTGAATTGGCTGTCGCTTTCCCAGTCTCTGGTTCTTTCGTTCAATATAACACTAGATTCATCTCTGCTTCTTGGGGTTTCTGTATGGCTTGGAATTATGCCTTACAATGGTTAGTTGTCTTACCTTTAGAATTAGTTGCTGCTGCAATTACTATCGATTACTGGAATTCCGAAATTAATTCTGCTGCTTGGGTCGTTCTTTTCTACGTTTTGGTTTTATTCATTAACATCTTTGGTGTTAAGGGTTATGGTGAAGCCGAATTCGTCTTTTCTTTATTAAAGGTCTTAGCTATCTGTGGTTATATCATCTTAGGTATTGTGATTAACTGTGGTGGTGGTCCAGAAGGTGGTTACATTGGTGGTACTTACTGGCAAGACCCAGGTGCCTTTGCCGCTGGTTTCAAGGGTGTCTGTGCAGTCTTCGTCACTTCTGCTTTCTCCTTCGCAGGTACTGAATTAGTTGGTTTAGCAGCTGCTGAAACTGAAAACCCAAGAAAGACTTTACCATCTGCTACTAAGCAAGTTTTCTGGAGAATTGCTCTTTTCTATATTATTTCTTTAACCTTAGTTGGTTTGAATGTTCCATACACTGATGACAGATTATTAGGTAACTCTGGTGCTGCTGCTTCTCCATTCGTTATTTCCATTCAAAATGCTGGTATCCATGGTTTACCATCCGTTATGAATGCTGTCATTATGATTGCCGTCTGTTCTGTTGCTAACTCTTCTGTTTATGGTGCTTCAAGAACTATTTCCTCATTAGCTGATCAAGGTTTCGCTCCAAGAATCTGTGGTTACATTGATAGAGAAGGTAGACCATTAGTCGGTGTTGGTATTTCTTTATTCATTGGTTTACTTTGTTTCTTAGCTGCTTCTTCTCATCATGATGACGTCTTCACTTGGATGTTAGCTTTATCTGGTTTATCTTCCATTTTCACTTGGGGTTCCATCTGTGCTTGTCACTTAAGATTCAGAAGAGCATTAAAGGTTAAGGGTAGAGGTACTGATGAACTTTCTTTCACTTCTCAATGTGGTGTCATTGGTTCTTGTTTCGGTGTTCTCTTAAACTGTTTGATTTTAATGGCACAATTCTGGGTCGCTTTATTCCCAATTGGTGAAGCTGCTAACCCAACTTCTTTCTTCGAAGTTTTCTTATGTGTCCCAATTTTAATTGTTTTCTACGTTTTCTGGATCTTCTATAAGAAGGATTACAACTTCTTCATGAGATCTGTTGATATCGATATTGACACTGGTAGAAGAGAAGTTGACTTAGAATTATTAAAGCAAGAAATCGCAGAAGAAAAGGCTTTCATCAGATCAAAGCCATTCTACTACAGACTCTACAATTTCTGGTGTTAAATTCGTAGCATCTCGTTATTTTTACTTCAAGTATATTTTCAGTTCTTTATAAATCCGTTTTATCATTTCAAATAATAAATTAATTAATTCTTTTCATTCAATTCAATTCAATTGAAGTCTTTTAATCTACAGTTTTACAAATACAAGGAATTATCGAATAAATATTTCTTTATTTGGAATAAATAGTTGATACATAAGATTCTATTTATTGGGATACATGAATGTACATGATTTATAGTATTGTGTTATATGGGGAGAGTGGTTATTTTTGTGTTTGTTCGTTTTTCTTTGAATGAATAGTAGTAATGTGAAGATCTAATGATTTAGTGCAATAGAAAAAATAGGAATAAGAAGATGAATAATAATAATTATAATTGTGAATGAAAGCTTATAAGTGAAGAATTGAATTAGTAATGAATGTTAATTAATTGAACATTAGAATTAGTTACCATTGTCGACTCTTGCTTGCATTAAGGATTGTTCACCTTCTCTACCACCTAAATCTCTGTATAAACCTTCATATGGGTAAGATCTTGGCATGTTTGGTCTTTCTGGCCAGATATCTAACATGTAGATACCGTAGGCAAAGAAACCTAATAAACCAAAGAAAATGGAAAGTTCAGCAACTGCAGTACGATCCTTAACATATTGGAAATGATCTGGAGACCACATATCCATATAATCGTGGTATGGATGAATTTCTTCACCAAAGTTAACTCTATTTTGTTGATCATCGTACTTTTCATATGGATCTCTGTATGGTGGTGGAACATAGTTTTCTGGAGTCTTGATACCGAATTGCTTTTCAGCATCTGGTAAGAACTTTGGTATACCATACTTAGCAGAGGTAGAATTCATTCTAGCAGAAGCTTGTAATCTCAACATGTTGTTGGACTTCGAGAGTATGGATCTTGCAAACATGGCTAGCTGTGTGTGTGTGTATGTGTGTATGTATGCCTGTAGCACAAAAACCTGCTGTGTCAGGGAATACAAACTCTGTGAATGCTATTGACCTATAAGAAGCTAGCTGTTTTCATGTTACTTCTTCCCTCCTCCTCACAACAAAATTCGCAGCACAAATTGCAGGAGCAAAAATTGAGGGGAATTGGAGGTATTGGTGCACGGAAGGACGGAAAAATGGAAGGAAATCGACGCGTCGGTGGGAACGCCCAATGCCCGTAATTTTGATCGCCTCTCTCGCCCCCTGCTCGATTTTGCCACCATTTTCAGTTTTCAGATCACGAACTCTTCTGTCTGACACTACACGTTATCTCTTTTTCTAACCTTTTCGGGCCGTTAACACACTTTATACTACTCCAAACGCTAAGCGGATTATGGATTCAGATTCCTCATGTCTGAAAATATATCCTCCACAGAAAAGAAACTACTAAATTTACTTACAGAGTCAGATATTCTCATTGATGAGTTATACCATTTGCTGAATTTCCAAACAATAACCAATTATAATCCAAATCCTGAAAATATTATACTGAATAAAGACTCCCAAAGTTTTGTTAACTTCAAGAATGATCTCAATATAGACATATGGCCTCAACCCAACAAGAGACTGACTAGAAGAATATCAATTGATCAGAATAATGACCAAACAAAACTGAAAAATAAGTTACTGGATAATTTGAATGCCAATATAATCGAAACATTAAGATCATCATCTGGTAATGATGACGTGAATATCAGCAATATACCTTGTAGGAAAAGAAAAATATACAATTTAGATTCTGATTCGGAATCCTCTCCAAAATCAAAGCTGACCAAAACCATCAAATTGAAACTATCAGTCAAGCCTCAAATAGTAACACACCCAGAACATATTCCAACTCATACATTCAATTCTATCGAAGATTTGTTCAGTTCTTACAGAAATATTATCGAAGACCCAGCTCCAGAAATAGAATCCAAAGACTTCAATGATTATTTGGATAGTCAAACGCAATTAGTTAACAAGATCAAGGATGCAGTTAATAATAAGCGTTTGTTATACATCGACTATAATGAAAATCCCTTTAGAAATGTTCCAAATGGTATGCGTGAACCAACTATGATAAAAAGAAATCAGAATTATCATTTAAATAATTATAAACCTGCAGAAATACCTTTTAGAATGAAGAACGATTTAACTCACTATGATCATTTATTAGCCCAAGGTTTAAAATCTTCCAAATTGATTCATGATCTTCGTACAACTAAAATCCAGAAGTGTAAGAGAATTGCTCAAATGATTGATGTTCATTTTAAAAGATTGTCACAAGAAAATGAAAAACAGGAAAAGGAATTCAAGAAAAAGATTATCAGATTAGCAAGAGAAACTGCAAAGGAGGTTAAAAAGAAATGGTTAATTGCAGTTAAAGCATATAAAATATTGGAAGATCGTGAAAGAGAAAGAGAAAGAGCTGTCAAATCAAAAGAACAATTATCCAAAATATTGGATCATAGTACTAAAGTTTTAGGTGCTCAACTGATTGGTAAACCTTCGAATAATAGCTCAAGTGTTGAACCAGAGAATCATACCAGTGGTGACGAAGACAGCGACGATGAAATGTTGAGTTCTAGTGATTCTGATGTTGATGAGCCAGCACATACGGATAAACCCGTTGAGGTGAGCAATGAAGATGATAATAAACTGAGTGTTGACGAATTGAAAGAAAAATACAAAGATTTAACTTCTGTTGGGATTAAAGTTGAACATACATCAGATTCTTCATTGAGTGCATTATACAAAGACGTTAATGAGGAAAAACCATGTGTTATCGATCAATTGGATGAATCTGAAAGGAAAAAGATTTTGGAAACTACCGCCAGTGATAATTCTATTTTAACGGATGATGATTCCGATTCATTATCGGATTCGGAAAGTGAATCGGATTCAAGTGATAGCGATGATTCAGATGATGATGAAGAAAGTGCCCCTGGATTAAAATCTCTATTCACGTCAAAAACCATATCTAACTCGGATGATGATGATGAATCAGTTTATAGTGAAAATGAAAATGCATCGAATGAAACACCAACTTCATCACCAGAACACATAGAAGAAATTAATGAAGATGATGATGGTATTCCTGATGTTCCAACACCGATATTGTTAAAGGGTACATTACGTCCATATCAAAAACAGGGTTTGAATTGGTTGGCTTCATTATACAACAACGGAACAAATGGTATCTTAGCAGATGAAATGGGTTTAGGTAAAACTATTCAAACAATATCTTTATTATCTTATCTAGCATGTGAGAAGAATATATGGGGGCCACATTTAATCATTGTTCCAACTTCGGTTATGTTGAATTGGGAAATGGAATTCAAAAGATTTGCACCAGGTTTCAAGGTATTAACCTACTATGGTTCACCTCAACAACGTAAGGATAAACGTAAAGGTTGGAATACACCAGATACATTTCATGTCTGCATTACTTCATATCAGCTAGTTGTTCACGATCAACCAATATTCAGAAGAAAGAAATGGAAGTATATGATTTTAGATGAAGCTCATAATATTAAGAATTTTAGATCACAGAGATGGAAAGCATTGTTAAATTTCAATACTGAGCATAGAGTTTTACTTACTGGTACTCCACTTCAAAATAATATTATGGAACTTTGGTCTCTTTTATATTTCTTAATGCCATCATCAAAGGAAGGAAATATTACAATGCCAGAAGGATTTGCAGATTTAATGGATTTCCAGCAATGGTTCGGTAAACCAGTTGATAAGATCATTCAACAAGGTGGTGAAGATAATGAAACTAGAGAAACGGTCAACAAGTTGCATCAAGTTTTAAGACCATATTTATTACGGAGATTGAAACAAGATGTCGAAAAACAAATGCCAGCCAAGTATGAGCATATTGTTTATTGCAGATTATCCAAAAGACAAAGATTATTATATGATGATTTCATGAGTAGAGCACAAACTAAAGAGACATTAGCAAGCGGAAACTTTTTAAGTATTATCAATTGTTTAATGCAATTAAGAAAGGTCTGTAATCATCCTGATTTATTTGAAGTTAGACCAATTTTAACAAGTTTTACTCAAGAGAAATCCATTGCATCCAATTTTGAATTGAAAGATCAAATTGTTAGAAACTACTTGAAACAAGATTCAAGAACTATTGTTGATTTATCATTCATGAATTTGGTTTCGAATTTGAATTATTCAGAAACATCCACATCGTATCATTTAAAAACAATTCATGATTTAAGTGCATCCACTGTATTTAGTACCAAAATAGAAGAATTGGAAACAAAGATTGAAGGAAAATCAATAGTGCCAAACTTTGATGATTTGCAAATTTATTATGAATACATTTTAAACAAAGAGAATACAGATTTGTTAGAAATGATGAAGCACAGAAAGTACGTCAATGATTTCAATTGTGATAAAAATCAACTGATCTCATCTAGTTTGGTTAACATGTTGACATTAAAGAAATCAAGGAATCAAGTGGCACAGTTAAAGAATTTGGATTTAATCAAATCGGTCACTTCTAGAAGTTTAATGATGAAAGATACGTTAGAAAAATATGCATTTATCACACCAAAAGTAGTCTGTAACAATATGAATGATTTGATGTATTCTGCAGATGTTCAAAGAGAGTTTATTCATGATTCACAGAATAATATTATTGAGAATCCATTCCATCAAGTACAAGTTAAAACTTCCATTGCATTTCCTGATAAATCATTATTACAATATGATTGTGGTAAACTTCAAAAATTGGCACATCTTTTACATGATTTAATTCCTCAAGGTCACAGAGTTTTAATTTTCACACAAATGTCAAAAGTCTTGGATATTCTAGAATTATTTTTGAATTACCACGGATATACCTACATGCGTTTAGATGGTGCCACTAAAATTGAAGATAGACAATTGCTAACAGAAAGTTTCAATAATGATTCCAGAGTTAAATGTTTCATTTTAAGTACACGTGCTGGTGGTTTGGGTATTAATTTAACTGGTGCAGATACTGTCATTTTCTACGATTCGGATTGGAACCCTGCAATAGATAAACAATGTCAAGATAGATGTCATAGAATTGGACAAACTAGAGATGTTCATATCTACAGGTTTGTTTCAGAATATACAATTGAAGCTAATATTTTGAAAAAGGCCGAACAAAAGAAACATTTAGATAATGTTGTTATCCAAGATGGTGATTTTACTACCGATTATTTCAATAAGGTTACAGTTCGTGAATTACTTGGTAAACCTACAGATAAAAACGACAACGAAGAAGAAGACGATGAGGTATTAGGAAAGGGTCAAGATTTTACTAAAGCGTTGGAAATGGCAGAGGATGCAGAAGATGCGAAGGCTGCTGAAATTGCAATGCGTGAATCTAATGTTGATGTTGAGGACTTTTCTGATGATGAAAAGAATACTAGTGTTGTTTCTGTTGATACCAAGAAAAGTTCTACCACTAACTCTGGCAATAATAATGATAATAATGTTGTGGAAGGTGTTGAAGTCGAAGCTTTGGCACGTCGTATAGCTGAACGTGAAGAAATTCGTACACATAAAGAAACTAAGGCTAATGATGGTGAATCCAAGCAGGAGAATGATAATGGTGATATCGATGAAAATGAAGGAATTGATGAGGTTAATGATGAAGATGATGATTATGATGACGGAATTGGACATATCGATGAGTATATGATTCGTTTCATTGCAGGTGGTTATTATTTTGATTGATATTTTTACTGTAATTTTAGAAACTCGATAAGCATGCAACTTTATAAAAAAAGAAAGTAAATACAAAAACAAATAAAATCCTAATACTTCTTACCTAAAACCCAACCCAATAAGAAGACCAAAAGAACAAATCCATAATCTTTGACTTTTTTAATTGGGATCTCGGGAACATATTCCAACATTTTTAGAGTCTTAAAATTAGCTTGGGTATATGGGAAATATCTGGCACTAATCAAAGATTCAGCCCATAATGGTTGTCTCAAAATTGCTCTCTCGTGAGTGAATGCATCGATACTCCATTTAGAGTGGTAATTACCAAAACCACTGTTACCGATACCACCGAACGGAGTGATAAAACATCCAGCTGCCATTAAAGTTTCATCCACAGAAATGGAGCCAGATCTTAAGTATTTCTTAATAATATTTAAATCATCATCTGATGTTGAAAATAAGTAGGCTGCCAATGGGCAGTCGTGGGTTGCAGCAACTTTCTTTACAATATCCTTTAATGATGTTGAATATTTGATAATCGGTAAAATAGGACCAAATATTTCCTCAGCCATTGCACAATCATTCCATTCAATATCGCCAATAATTGTAGGCTCAATAAATAAACTATCTTTATCTGAGTGACCACCAGCGAGGATTTTACCTTTTGTGCCATTAATAATCGATGTTAATCTATCAAAACCTCTTTCGTTAATAATATGAGAAAAGTCCGAATCCTTATTGACGGTTGAATATGTGGAATTGAATTTATTTAATAAAGATGCAACAAATTTATCGTAAATTGTATCTTCAACGAGTAGATAATCTGGTGCAACACATGTTTGTCCAGAATTTGTGAATTTACCCCACAGAAGACGATCAAGTAACGCATCTGCAGAATTAAAATTAAAGTTTCTGGTGATGAAAACGGGAGATTTACCGCCTAATTCGAGAACAACAGGAGTCAATGTTTTACTTGCTGCCTCATAAACTATTTTACCAACAGTCGTTGACCCAGTGAAAAAGATTTTGTCAAATTTGCATTCATTTAAAAGGAACTGAGATTCGGAAATACCACCATTGACTACCATGACTTGATCTTTTGGTAAAACTGATTCAATTAAATCCTTCAGTACAGTTGAAAATCTTGGTAATTGGTCAAAAGGTAATTTCAAAACGGCATTATTACCTGCAGCAATCGCTCCAACAAATGGTGATATTGCCAAAATCAACGGATAATTGAAAGGTGAAATGATTAAAACTGTTCCTAGAGCAATTTTTTCAACTTTTGTTGATAGTGTAGAAAAACTGACTGGTAATGCAAATGGAGATGAGGTTTCAAGCATTGCATCCAAATGTGAAATTATATTTGAGATTTCTGCAATAGCTTCACTGAATTCAGTCATGTAGACTTCCATCTTTGGTTTGTTGAAGTCAGCTTTTATTGCGTCAGAAATTGGATCAAATGCACCCTCCATGGCAGTTCTAAATTTCTTCAATAATTCAATTGATTCATTTTTAGAACGTGGGCTGTTGGAGAATGTATCCACTAATTGTTCGTAGTTGGACTTTAATTGTAAAAGGTCCGACATGTCTGTGTTTGTATAATCGGTAACTACTAATTTTAAAGTAAAAGAAAGACGAAGTGGGAAGAAAGACAGATCTACTGCGGGGATGGCAAATTTGATCAATTTGCGAAGAGTGAGGAGTGAGGAATAGGATTTCGGATTTCGGGACTCGGGATTGGCGGCTTAACATTAATTGGTTTATAGTTTATATGCCAGTCTTGAGAAACATATATATTATTACAGGATTTATTACAGATGAATGTACATTAAAATACTTAAGAGAAACACCAGAATCCATTATATTTCCAGTCTCCGATTGGAGTCTCTGATTTCCATTCTCTGATCATTGGATTCCATCTGGTGTTGGTATCATTCCATACCCATTTCTTGTTTTTAAAATAATTCAGAACTTTGGTCTTTGTTTCTTCAGAAGCTACAATATCACCTTCACAAAATAGAATATTACTATTTTCTTTATCCAATGAAAAGTTATTAACATACAAAATAATATATTGATAGACCCGGTCTAAGTGTGAGTTTAATACTTCAGGATCCGTAACATTTGTGAAAAATCGCCTGGTTGCAAAGACTGCAGGATTGAAAAACTGTGTAATACATAATATTGTTGTTCCTTCATTGGCCTTGACTATTAACCCTGAATGTGGAATGTTCATGCCTTTGGAATCGAAATATATCTTGTTTCCATGTATAAATCTCATTATTGATCCATTCTTAAACGAGCAGCAACGAATTGGCTCTTGTGATAATGTTTCAACATCAGGAATATACTTATCATCAAATAAGTATTCAAAAGAGTTTTCAATTGTAAGGAATTCTTCGTTGTTATTTATTCTAAAATCAGATTCATAATCGGAATTATACAATCCATTACATGGAATGGTATAATAGTTCATTGTTTTAACTGATTCGAATCCAAATCTTGCATAGTAGTCGCTGACAGCGCTATATAAGGTCCAGAATGAGCCTTCAGTCACATAATTAGCAATAAACCTTTTGGAGTCCTTCATAAATTGATCATCATATGTGAAATAGTCTTTGACCAAATTAAAATTGACATCTTCATATAATGCGATCACAAAAGTAAGAAGCTTCTCCATAAGTCCCTTCTTTCTGTAACTTTTATTTGTATTGACAACTGTTACCACGATATTTTTCTTATTTGTGATGGTAGAATTTCTCAAAACAGTACCCATAGATGCAGCTATTTCATTGGATTCAGGATCTACCAAGTAAAAATGTTGAAGAGGGCTTGAAGAGTTTTCATAGTTGTGAATTTCTTTCTGAAGTACAACTTCTATTTCAGATTCATCAGGAATGAAATTGAGCCATGCACCCTTCAGCACATTTGCAGTTTCTTCGTCTTTGCCGCCGTGTGTGTCGGTGTTGATTTGTTTAATTTGGAATTTCATCATTAGTCTGTCCTGCACTCCCTTCAGACTGTTCCCTCTGGCTTTGGTGAATATTTATGTGTGTGTTTGCAAAGGTTCATCAGACTAGTAAGCCTCGGTTGATTGCTCTGATGGACGACTTGCAGTACGTTTTTCCTCCAGGCTTTTAAGGTAGAATCGGCGGATCTGTCTCCCCGTTTCCCGGTTCGGTTCGGCATGCCTGAAACGGAATGTGTGCCGATCGTCTAAATTTCTTCAAGTCGGTCTTTCAAAATTTGGTGGGCAGAAGATGCATCAGACTTTTTTGTCTCTATTTCTTGTGAAATCAGTGCTAAAGTTGTTGAGTTGGATACAGACAATGCTTAGAAGAACAAAGTATCTATGTCAGCAGGCCAATAAAGTTTCCCACTATATCCCACCCAGCCAACGTGCAGTAATTCAACATCAGGAATACGCTGAAGAGAAACGAAAGAGTGATTTACTAGGCAAAATAGTCCATTATGGGTTTTTCACATTAGTAGGTGGATCAATAGTGATGTATTTGTGGCAACCTTGGAATCCATACTCCACAGAGGTTAGCAAGGAGTTAAGAAAGGGACTATGGGAAGAGAGAGATGGTAAAGATGATTATCTGGGCGCATTAAAGTACTATCAAAATGCCCTTCAAGTTGCAAGAGAAGATGAAGAAATGGATCAACTCAGTATGAAATATACCGGTATCGTTCTAAAGATTGGAGAAATGTACCAGAACCTAAAGATGACAGACAAATTGATTAAAACCTATTATAACTTAAGTACATTCATATTTGAGAATTTAATCCATGGAAACATATCCCCACAAAATCCCGAAAGGGACTTACTAATCGATAGAGACCTAATCGTTATAACTAGATGGGCAATGTTACTACAACAAGAGAAGCCAACCAATTGGATTGTTGATATTAATAATGAATTGCGGGATAGAGTTTCTTACATTGAGAATAATGAAATAATGAATGAATTACCCTGGTTAGCTGGAAATTCAAATTCCAAACCAATAGATACAGAAGAGTTGATAGATGTCTGGGCAGAGACTAGTGCAGATACTTTGGATCTCAACCATTCTAAACGGACCAAATGGATTGAAGATAACATTGAATCAGATGCTGGAAAAGAATTCCTAGAATGTTGGGACATGGTGAGATATTTCAAAGATAAAAGGTGGCCTACGTGGATTGAATCATATCTTAAACTTAGAGACTTTTACGCAATGTTACAAATGAAAATGGGTAACTTTCCTATGTGTATTCAGATATTACAAAGCAATTTGCTTTGGTCCTCTATCGGCGGTTTTGACAATACAGTTAACGGTACCACACAAATACATAACCTTGCTTCGGCTTGGTTTCAATTGGGTCAATTGAAGAATGACTCAAATGCATATGCAAAGTCAAAGATGATATATAATAAGTTAATATCCAAGGTCGCTGAAAATGATCCAATATTACCAATATCATACTATTCATTGGGGGTATTGTCGTTACAGGTCGGAGATAACACAACTGCTTTACAAAATTTTGAAAAATCAAGACGGTTGGCAGTTGAAATGGATCAAATACAAATCATTGATCGTATAGATGATGAGTTATTAGTTAACTTGGGAAAAAAATAGATACCTTAAATAGACGTTTTATAACCAACAGTAAAAAATCATTCTTAACCTTGCAACATTAAAAAATTATAGGTTTGAGGCCAACAGGAATCGAACCTGCAACCCTTCGATCTGGAGTCGAAAGCTCTACCATTGAGCCATAGCCCCAACCAGCGCCAAATTTCGGTTTGAGTACTCCTCAAAGTGTAGATTTCACGTGACAGAAGAAAAACACGCTATTTGCCTTCTAACACATGCGCGCCACTAAAGCAAAGGCTTATAAAATTGTCCTTTCTCTTATATATAGCAAAACACGGGTGCGGGGCTTTTCCCAGATTTTTTTTTACTATGGCAAGCAGGGTGGAGGCCCCTTTTTCCCACCCGTGGCACC